>CAWUER010000305.1:0-44738 GCA_963921195.1 Pegoplata infirma
TAGGGAAATGCTAACAATTATTTTTTTCACAGCGATGAGTCTTTTGTTGGTACAATTTTCAAAGAAGAAAAGAGCATTTCTTTGACTGAAAATTATTAGGGGCCCACGGGGCCCCTAGCTTTATTTTGTTTATTTAATTTTTTTAATTTATTGGTTTAACCGAAAAGTGGTAAAAATTACCTTCGTGTAGTGGTAGCATAACAGATCAAGGCCTCTGGTGGAAATCGAACACTGTTTCAATTTTACCCCTTTTTATACCCTCCAACCACAGTATGGGGGGTATACTCACTTTGTCATTCCGTTTGTAACGCATCGAAATATCGGTCGGGGACCCCATAAAGTATATATATTATTGATCCATGATCGATTTTAAGACATTCTGTGAATGTCCGTCCGTCTGTCTGTTTGTAGATGGCACGATGCAGTCCAAAATAAAAGAGCTAGCATCCTGCAATTTGGCATGAATATGTCTACTGGTCCTAGGCAGGTTAAGTTCGTAAATGGGCAAAATCGGCTCAGGGGAAAAAAGTTCCCCCTTGAAGAACTGAACCAACCTCTGAAAAAATACACTTTTTTTTACATGTTTTTTTGTATTTTTGTTAAATAAATGAAACATTTGTTATATTTATCGGGATGGGAAGGTGCTCTCAACCCTCCCCACTGACCCCCATCACCCCCCCCCACAAAACAAACGCCTCTGACAATTTTTTTTATATTTTGGAGGGTATAAAAGATTCGGCACAGCCGAATTTAATACTCTCACTTGTTTGAGTTCTTTTATGCTTTTTTAGCCTTCTTAGAAGCAATTTTTTAAAATATTTTTCTTAAAAAAGGCTTTCAGGAAATAAAACATTACTTCTAAGAAGGTCAAAAAAGGAAAAGAGAATTCCAGAAAGGGGTAAACTATTCACAAAAAACAGCGTAATTTAGAACAAATTTACATTGTGCTTGGAAATTTTTTTTTTTGGAATTACAAAAAGTCTGAAGGGGCCCGAGATATGCATTGCCTAGGGGCCCCGACATGGCTAATCCGGCCCTGTAGAAGGGTAGAAAGCAAGGCCGACTTAGCTTTTACCCCCTAACATTTTTTCTGAACATACCATCAACCTATCTTCAATTCCTAAAGGTGTTTTCATGCAATATTTCATGGCATTATGTAAAATTTCTTAAATAATGGGATATATCTCATGGAATGGGCAATATCTTATGGAATGGACGATACTTATTTTTAGCGTAATTCTCCTTATTGATGAAATTTTTTTACTTCACCAATTTAAAGCATTTAAACAATTTAAATAATTTAAAAATCGTAAATTCGTAGATTTTCGTAAAAATGCCGCGAGCGCGACCTTAAGATTTTATTTTAAAAATCCACAAAAAAAAACCGATTTTTTTTCATTAAAAGGAACAAATTTAGGGGGTAAGACCTAAAAAAAGAAAAAAAAATTTTTTCTGGGCACTCTAATATACAACAAGAATTAACTTATAAAATACAACTTCATCAATTCTGAGACATTTTTCGTAAAGAACAAGTCTTAGATTCTGAGATATTTGAAAAATTCTCAGATTTAGAAAAAAAATTAACAAACCTCCTTCGGCAAAAACAAATCAATTTGATGATTTTATAGCTTTTCCCTCACTTTTTTTTTTTGCAAAAGAAACGTATCCCTGTTTTTTCTTATTCTAAGTACAAAAAAAATCACCAACCCCCCCCCCCCCCAAACTTGTACCCGCCAAAAACTTGTCACTGTTTATAATAAACTACAAAATTAATTGTTTTTGGTAATAATTTTCTGCCATTTTGATTTCTATGACATTTTGGTTTAATCGTTTTAAATTCAGAAATGTGGGTGATTGGCCCAGAGTCTCCTATCCAGGATTGGGGGGGTTGCCCTCATTTTAAGGCTTACCGGGATAAGCCCAAACCTGCAATTGTGATGCTAGATGTAGTTTGTATAGTGTTCTTTATTTGTCCTTCCCTGCAGGTTTCCCCTCATCCTTTCTCATCCGGGTTTGGGACCGGCATTGGCGGATTAGGATTAGAAATGACACTATAAGGGGCAACTTACAGATAGAGCTTCTCGGCAACAAAATTGACAAATGTAAAACAAGATGGTACGGTCATGTCATGAGAATGGAAGACTCTAGAACTCCCAAACTTGCACTACAGACTAAGCCAGTAGGTACACGACAAAGAGGAAACTAAATGTCGATCCCAGAACGTCAAAAACCGCAGCTCAGGGCAGACGCTACTGGCGAAATCAATATCATACCTCTACACTGCAAGGTAGAAGAGGTCAGGAATAAGTAAGTAATAATTTTCTTAATTTTGTTGTTTTATCTATTTTGTAGAGAAAACGTCGAGTTAATTACGAAAACTCATAATTAGTTTGACGTTAAAAAATCACTTTAAGGTTCGAACCAGAATCAAATGCGTAGCACAAGACGTAAAAAAAACAAAAACAAACACATCAAATTTGAAATTGTTACGTCCGTTTGATTTAGGTAACTCACATTTAAATATTAGAAACAAAAAATTATTGGGCGTTACGCCTTACGCAACGTAATTTGATTCAGGTTGGACGCTAACTTTAGTGGAAACCAGGGTTGGCAACCGAAACGAATAACGGTATCGGTAACGGTATTGGTATTGCATATGTTTTATATCGGTAACGGTAAAGGTAACGGTATTTTCGATTATTTCGGTAACGGTTACCGAAACATAAATACCGGTTAGTACTGGTATTATGAATGAAATAAAAACCGTCAAGACAGCAGAAAAATCTGCTGATTTCTAATAAACAGCTTTAACATCAAAATTGTGTGT
This sequence comes from Pegoplata infirma, assembly GCA_963921195.1. Classification (NCBI taxonomy): domain Eukaryota; kingdom Metazoa; phylum Arthropoda; class Insecta; order Diptera; family Anthomyiidae; genus Pegoplata; species Pegoplata infirma. The sequence goes on from CAWUER010000305.1 coordinate 2,828, forward strand.
TCTGTTGTTAAAAAAATTTGCAGGGATAAAAAAATTGGCTAGGATGTTTCAGGGGAAGTTTTTTAAGGGGGAGGGTGGGCGGTACCGGAGGTGCACCTTTCCTCTCACCAAAGATGTTAAGAAATTCATTTATATTTACGCTTAAATAATACAATTTTATCAATATTTAATTTTATTTTCTATATCCAAACCCACAAAAGGGGGTTCTAATCTTGGTCAATGAACTTCACACGGCATACAAATTTTTAACTTTCTAAACAAATAGACAAAAAATTAAATAAAATAGGCCCCCGTAGGCTAGTTGGTAGCGTGCTAACCTTTGAACGTGGGGTCGTCGGTTCGATTCCCACCAGAGCCCTTGGTTTTTTCGCTACAACGAGACGACGGTCATTGTTACCAGTTCTCGGTTAGGTTGAACTATTAAAAATGAGTTGTAAATAAATAGAAAGAATAAATAAAAATAAGTTTATCAGTTGGTAAGTTTTTCAGGTGGGAACTTTTTTTCATCTGGTCCGATTTTGCCCATTTCGGATCTTAATCAGCATATGACCATAAGACGTATTTGTACCAAATTTCAGCAGGGTAGCCCGTCTATTTTGGACTGTATCGTATCTTCTGCAGACGGACGGACGAACATCGCTTACAATCGATCACTGATCAATTATACATATATAATATTTATGAGGTCCAAGACCGATATTTGAATTTAGTTAATTGCTAATGTGATTATTGGCTGGATTGGCAAAGAACAGAAATTTATTTTTTTATTTTACGTATGTATGTATAGTAGAGTGTCCCTTATTTTGGAAATGTTGGAAATGTTGAGACGGTACCCACTATTTTTTTTCCTTTTGACTAAAAAATAACTCGGGAAAAATTTTACGCCCCTACGACCACGCCTTCCCTACGCGACGGGGCCGTAAAATGCGGGGCCTTAAAAATCATTTTTCCATTCAAAGCAAAAAATTTTTTTTTTGTTTTTTAATTTTTTTGTTATTAATTATAATATTACTTGGTTAGCTTATTCACGACAAAAAATTTGATTTTGGTGGGATGAGGATTTCAGTTCTAAAAAATTTTTCGAAATTTAGAGCTTTCGGGGTCCTTCAGTAAAAATTTTAAAAATTTTTTTTTTTAGTTTTGACAAGAAACCGTTTTAGTTGAATTGTTGCTTTTAATGATATATTTTCATAAAAAAATATTATTCCTATCTGTGACATCTTTATCGTGATCTAAAAAAGGGTAAAAAATGCATTTTTGATGTTTTTCGATACACGATCAAGATGTCACAGATATGAATAATATTTTTTTATGAATATATATCATTAAAAGCAACATTACAACTAAAACGGTTTCTTGTCAAAACTAAAAAAAAAATATTTTTTAAAAAATTTTTACTGAAGGACCCCAAAAGCTCAAAATTTTTTTTTCGAAAAATTTTTTAGAACTGAAAGCCTCAGGTACTGCGCAATAACTCCCAAATGAAATAACTCCCAAAAAAAAAATGAAACAACTCCCAAAAATTTTACATACGATTTGGGACTTATTTCATTATGAAAGTAGTCCCAGTGTAGTGGGACTTATTGCACAAATTTTGTTAGGATTTATTTCATTAGGAAATAACTTCCAAATGAAAAAACCCCCAACAAAAAATAGATTGGGAGTTATTTCATTTCTTGTTTAGCATTGGGAGTTATTTCATCAATGGTGGGACTTATTTCATTTCAATTGAAAACAATATACACCTCTGTGCAATTGTTTTTTTTTTTTTGGCTTAAAATTTTTTCTGCGTAGCCGGCCTTCGGCCGGTCTTAGGGATTACAAAATCCATGCATTAAACCCACCCTCTCCGCAAAGTAAAGTTTTCTAGGGTAGCAGCCCTTTACGCTATCAAATTTGTTATGCCTCAAAAAGGCCTGATAACCAAAATAGCTTTGGTTTGCAGAGAGGGTGGGTTTAATGCATGGAGTTTGTAATCCCTAAGCCCGGCCGAAGAAAACCTTTATTACAAAAAAATAATGGGAACTTATTTCATTTTCTTTGGCACTTATTTCATTGGGAGTTCTTTCATTTTTTTTGGGAGTTCTTATTTTAATTTTAAATAACTCCCAAATATTGGGACATATTTCATTTTTTCTTTGGAGTTATTTCATTTTTTAAAGTGTGGAGTTAATTCATTTTTCTTGGAACTTATTTCATTGGGAATTATTTCATTGGGACTTATTTCATTTGGGAGTTATTGCGCAGTACCAAAGCCTCATCCCACCAAAATCAAATTTTTTGTCGTGAATAAGCTAAGCAAGAAATAATGTAATTAATAACAAAAAAATTAAAAATCAAAAAAAAAATGTTTGGTTTGTATGGAAAAATGATTTTTAAGGCCCCGTTCTTTAAGGCCCCGTCGCGTAGGGAAGGCGTGGTCGTAGGGGCGTAAAATTTTTCCTGAGTTATTTTTTAGTCAAAAGGAAAAAAATGAGGGGGTACCGTCTCAACATTTCCAACATTTCCAAAATAAGGGACACTCTAATGTATAGTATATTAAAAATATTTTACTATGTTTTTAATTCACAAAAAAATTAAAATAAGTAATATAAATACAACTGAAACAAAACCGATATAACACCGGTAAAAATCCGAATAAAGGTAACGGTTTTTTTATCAGTAACGGTATTTAAAAATTTTTATTTCGGTATTGGTAACGGTAGTCAATATTTAATTGTTTTTAATCGGTAACGGTATTGAAAGGGTAACGGTAGCCAACACTGGTGGAAACAGCTCGAAGTGTTTTGTTCAAAACAAGTGTTTTCGATCTCAATGGAAACATGGTATACACATGTTGTCACGTCACCTTATAACTTAAGTAACGAAGGCTTAACTGAGAGAACAAATTCTATACTTCGTCAACTAAAACTCAAAAGGCCATAAACATTTTATTAATTTTACTGGAGAAGCAAACAAAACAGTGTTGAATGATATTTTAAATTTGTTAATGTTTTGTGAGGACGTACTTTTTATAAATATGAATCAAAGACCTCTGTTCTGTCTTTCACAACTTTTCAATTCACATGAAAATTTCCGAATCACATGAAATCAAGTTTAGTGTTTTGTTTATCACGTTTTCATTCGAAGTTGAAATCAAATAATTAAAAGGAAAAAAGTTCATTCGTTTTACTTTCACCAAATTTTATTTTTGTGAAACAAAACGAAAAAAAGCATCGGATGAGAAATCTAGAACACCAAAATAATTCGGAAATTTTCATTTTCACATTTTTTGTGTGAATTACTATTTTTGGAACAGCGGCCAAAATAAATCAATTCCCAAATCAAGTGTTTTTGAATTTTGGCTATAAAATCGCTTATTTTTGATAGACAGCCCTAATTTTTTGTAGAGACGTGTATATTAGCCTGTCCCGAAAATGGTTTCTTTTTGGAATTTCACTTGGTAATATCCATTGGCGTAGATAGCCCTGTCTGGGGGGGCTTATCCCCCCCAGAAATATTTTAGCCCCCCCAGAATTTTAATTATTCACAATTTTTTTTTAATAATTTATTGATTTCATTAATTTTTGCAACAATAAATAATAATAATGAGCCTTTAGGACTCGTTATGATTATTCTACGAGTCTTAAGGACTCGTAATAATTATTATATTAGATCTAATAGTTTTTCCCATTGAAAAATAGTCTGAATTATTGAAAAAAGTTCTTATATGAATCTGATGTTTTTGTCAGTAATAAAAACTTCAACGAATCTTAGGGTTTTAACTTCAGGAAAACATTTTAACTTCTTTGATTTAAAAAAGTTTCTAAATTCAAAGGGGCTTTTTATAGACAAAAGTTAGGAATTCACTAATTTGCAAGCGAGTTCCCGTGGAGAAACATTTGTTTATTTTCTTTTCTCCTTTTCCGCAAAAAAATATTTTTAGAAGCGTGTATTGGTAAATTCTGATTCAATTTGAGAATGTATTAGTGGATTTTGACAAATTCTGATTGAATTTTCTAATTGGATTCAAAATATTTTTCTCCACTACGAATGAAAATTTAAAGAAGAATTCATCCATATCTCTCCGCGGGAGCATTTTTCAAGAGGGTTAATCCACTTTCCCGCGTGATACGTCTTCTTTAATAGTCTTTGGGAAAAACATTAAAAATCTTTCATTCTCAAAACGTATCTGGGAGTTCTAAGTTTCCGAAAAATTTTCAGAATCAAAATTGGTTACACCTAGACGCATGATAAAGGGAACGCTTGAGGAATAGGTCTGCGTTTTTCTATTAAAAAAAAAATACCAAAAAATTGAAAAAATCTAGGGGGGCTTTAGCCCACCCCCAGAAATGTTGGCTTCCTACGCCAATGGTAATAGCAAAATAATAATGCGTATTACAGAGCTGATAATGGGAAAAATACTAAAAAAAATGAATTCTGTCTTTGCCTTCCTATAACCGGTTAAGGGTCGAACCAGAATCAAATTGCGTCGCGCAAGATGTAAAAAAAAGAAACACGTCAAATTTGAAATTTTTACGTCCGTTTGATTTAGGTACGTCACATTTAAATATTAGTCCCAATTTATAAGGGCAATTTTAATTGCCGCAATTCTTAGTTTATAGGAGAGAGGGGTGAGAGGAATGGATAGGGGAAAAAACATGTTCGTACTGGCAATTCGTTTTGTTTTTTCATTCGCAACTCTCAATCTGTAGACTATTTTCACATTTCTTTTTGGAATTGCCGAACAGAATTGCCAGTGTGTAAACATAAACGGAAAGTTCAAAAGAGAAACACAAAAATTGCCGCAATCAAAATTGCTCTGTCTAAATTTGGAATTAGAAACGAAAAATGATAGGGCGTTACGCCTTACGCGACGTAATTTGATTCAGGTTGGAAATTCAAGTTCGCAATCGTAGTGTATTTAGTCAAAAAATATTTTTTGTATTGACTGCTATTGGAGTCAAAATTTGCGAAATGTTAAGTACATTAAGGCAATATTGAACTTTAAATTTTTAGATTGTCCATGTTCCTTTAGCACCATTTTAAGCCAAAAAAAAATTTTTTATTGTTTTTGCAATAAACATTAAATCAGTGGATTAAATTTCATCATGCAAGTGTTTTGCCCTTAATGTACTACTACACATTCCGCAAATTTTGATACCAATTGCATCTTAAACAAATAATAAATTTTACGGTTGCGAACTTTAACGGGTTGTAGGTAGGCAAAGTAGCACTCCATTTTTTTTTGATTATTCTTCCCACTATCAGCTCTCAAAAGAGCATGGTTTTTTATACCCTCTACTCTGGTGATGGAGGGTATATATAAGTTTGTCATTCCGTATGTAACACATTGAAATATTGGTTTAGGACCCCATAAAGTATATATGTTCATGATCCTTGATCGATTTTAAGTCGATCTAGCGATGTCCGTCTGTCTGTCTGTCTGTCCGTCTGTCTGTTGAAATCACGTTTTTTGCAATAATCCGGAACCGATTTAAACGCTTGGGGTACCAAAAGTTGCGGAATTTTCCTAGGCAGAACCTGATATAATTTTTTTTTTAAATCGGTTAAGTATTTTAAAAGTTATGAGTGAATTTCTGAAAAAACTCTTAGTTGTTTTCAACATAACCCTAAATTAACTCATATTTTGTGTAGATACATAATAAAGAATACGGAAATGAAAAAAAAAAAAACGGAGAAAAAGAAAAAAATCTTTAAAAAAAAACTTTAAAATATGTAAAACAAAATCTAAATTTAATTAAAAAAAGTTCGTTAAGTAATAATAAAAAAATTGATAGTTATTTTTTTGCTTCGTCATATTAACGGGGTTGCCAGACTTTTTTTTGGCTTTGTTGCCAAATCGGATGTAAAATATCGCCAAAATTCAATTTTGTTCAGATTTCTTAAAAAAAAATATTTTCATATCAAAAAAAGAAATTTTGTTAAATAATAAAAGACAGAAATAAACTTTATGGCAAAAATCGCCCAAATACGGAAAATTTTGTAAAAGTCCCAAAAAGACAATTTGTTTAATTAATATTCCCTCTATTCTAGTGATAGAGGCAGTGACAGTCCGTGAAGTTGTCAGTGGGTGTTCTCTAATTTTTAAAAATAGCAAATTAACGTATAAAACTTATGTTTTGCTGGACATAACGTGTTCCCGAGATATATAATGTTCCGATCTTATTAGTTTTGTATATTTTTGAGTGAGATGCAGCCCAAATTCTATTTTGTGGTCATTTTGTTGCCTCACCACATCGACAATTAACAAAAAGCATTATTTTGCAAATAAATGGAGCATACAATGGAATTTTGGCTGCATGTCAATTAAAAATAATAAAATTTAGACTTTGTCTATCACGGGAATGTGTTACGTACAGAAAAACATACATTATATACATAATTTTGATATTTTAAAGAAGTAGAGAACACCCAGTGACAACTTCACGGACCGTCACTGCCTCTATCATAGAGGGTATATATAAATTTGTCATTCCGTATGTAATACATCAAAATATTGGTCTAGGGCCCCTTATGATCATCGATCGATTTTAAGTCGATCTAGCCATGCCCGTCTGTATGTCCGTCAGTTGAAAACCTGTTTTTGGCAATAATCCTGAACTGATTTAAACGCTTGGGTACCAAAAGTTGCGCAATTCTCCTGGTCATAGGGTTATATATATTTTTTTTTAAATCGGTCAAGTATTTCAAAAGATATGAGGTAAAATGCAGAGCCTACGCTTTTACTCGAGTAGCTCGAGTAATCGAGTAGCTCGTTACTCGAGCAGCTCGAGTAGCTCGTCAATTACTCGAGCAGCTCGAGTAGCTCGAGCTACTCGAGTAGCTCGAGTAGTAAAACACACATTTTTTATATTTAAACTCCTGTAAAACAAAAACTATTGAAGCTATTTTCAAAATTTTTACATTTTTGGAATGCTAAGGTTCCAAAGAATATACATACTAAATATCAAATTAATAGGATTATCGTAGTGGCTTTGCTAAACTACTACTCGAAAAAGATCGGCGAGTTTTCATACAAATGTATGAAAATCCGCCCTCCTTTAAACTTTAATATTAAAATTATGAGAATATTTTCAAAAAAACATGTCATTATTTTTTACCAATTATGATCGCATAAACGATAAGAATACTTCCTCGAAATTTTAACTCATTTCTAAAAAAAATGTGGCATTGGCGATCTACTACTCGAAAAAGATCGGACGCTTTCCATACAAATTTATGAAAATCAGTAGAATTTAGTTCTTTGAGTAGTAAAACACAGTTTTTATCTTTGAACTCCTGTAAAACAAAAACTATTGTACCGAATTTAAAATTTTTTACATTTTTGAAATGGTATGGTTCCAAAAAATAAACATAATAAATATCAAGTAAATAGGATTATCGTAGTGGCTTTGCCACACTACTACTCGAAAAAGATCGGCGAGTTTCTATACAAATGTATGAAAATCCGACCTCCTGTGAACTTTAATGTCAAATTGTGACAAAATTTTCAAGAAAAGATGAAATAATTGTTTACTACTTATGATCGCATATATGATAAGAATACTTCTTCGAAATTTCAACTCATTTCTACCAAAAATGTGGTATTGGCGAACTACTACTCGAAAAAGATCGGCCCATTTTCTTACAAATGTATGAAAATATGCCCTCTTTTGAACTTAAATGTCAATTTATAAAAATGTTTCCACGAAAACATAAAGATATTTTTTGCCAAATAAGATCGCATATATGATAAGAATACTTTCTCAAAATTTCAATTCATTTCTACAAAAAATGTAGCATTGTCGACCTACTACTCGAAAAAGATCGGCCGCTTTCCATTCATAGACTAGATAACTTCATTAAAATTTAAACAAAAAAAAAAATTGAATTAAATTAAATTACGTAAACATGTTACAGATAATTGTTTTTTATGAAAGGAGTCATAAACAAATATTTGGAAAATCCATGGCAGTAAAATTTGCTGAGACCACGTGTTCTTTTATTAGGTTGTAAAATCTTTTGCTGTGCCCTTTTTAAAACACTGTGTATAAAAAAATTTTGCACTAAAAGGTAAAATGAAAAAGAAAAAAAATGTACGGTACTTAAAACGGGCATTATAAATGGAAAATTTTAGGTAATAAAACAATTTGGGTTAAAAAACTCACAACAGGTAAATTTTGTCAAAATTAAAATAATGATTTAAGAAGTGATATTATCATTGGAATTATAATTTGTAAAAAAATAAATTTAGTGGTCTAAAAAGATTTTCACAAATTGAAATTAAACTTTAAACAAGTGCTGGTTTTCAAACATTTGTATAAAAAGCGGCATATCTGTTTCGAGTAGTAGTTCGCCAATGCCAAATTTTTGGTAGAAAGAGTTGAAATTTCGAGGAAGTATTCTTACCGTAAATGCGATCATAATTGGTAAAAAATAATGACATGTTTTTTTGAAAATACTCTCATAATTTGATATTAAAGTTTAAAGGAGGGCGGATTTTCATACATTTGTATAGAAACTCGCCGATCTTTTTCGAGTAGTAGTGTGGCAAAGCCACTAGGATAATCCTATTAATTTGATATTTATTATGTATATTCTTTGGAACCATAGCATTCCAAAAATGTAAAAATTTTGAAAATAACTATAATAGTTTTTGTTTTACAGGAGTTTAAATATAAAATATGTGTGTTTTACTACTCGAGCTACTCGAGTAGCTCGAGCTACTCGAGCTGCTCGAGTAATTGACGAGCTACTCGAGTAATAGGGAGCTCTGGTAAAATGTAAAGGTACCTTAAAAATGTTGCTGTATTTCACAAAAAAATGTCTATAACTTGACACATGTTAAATGTATGTGAACGAAATAAGAAACATGTTATTTTATCACTCTTAACTCTCACAAAAAAATTGGGCGGAATCGCATAATGGGGCGTGGCACCTGACATTTAATCCAAAATTTTAAAATATTTTGAACATAAGTTAGAAAAGTTAATTTCCTTGAAAACAGAAACTATTGTACAAAAAACTTAGTAGGATGAGATTAGATTTTTCGTATGTATTCCCATTCTAGTGGGTTTGAAATAAGTCAAAGCTAATAAATAATAAAGATACATAGATGGTAACAATTCATAAAGTTCGAATAGGTTTTTCGAAAATACTGAATGTGTCTTGATTTTTTTTTTTTTTTTTGTAAATTAGAACATTACTAGAAAAGTTTTAATTTCCTTAAAAAGGAGAAACTTACTTACAAAAATAGTAGTAGGATCGGATGAGATTATTCCCATTTTAGTGGGTTTGAAATAAATGAATAAAAAAAGAATAGGTATAAATAAAACAAACTTTTTTGTTTTTTAAATCATTACATTGGTGGAGGGTATTTAAAGATTCGGCACAGCCGAATATAGCTTTCTTACTTGTTTGATATTACTAGGGCAAGTACTTTCATGCATCTAAAAATCGAAAATATGTGCCTATAATATGCATCTAAAAATCCAAAATATGCACTAAAAATTTAAAAAATATTCATTTAAAAATTATTGTTCTACCAAAAAAAAATAATGTTGTTAACATAAAATAGGGGTTTTTTAAACATTTGATGTCCCCTACAATTTTTAAAAAGTTTTTGTTACTGTAAACCATTTTTAATTGGTAAAACATCTTGTTTCATAGACACATTTTGTGATGTGTCTATAAAACAAAAATTTCCGTTCCAAATATTCGGTTCTAGAACGCAACATATTACCCTGCAGCCGATTCTACTTAATATTTCAGAATCGATGATTTAATATTCCTGGGGCGCAAAAAAAAATTTTTGTCATTTTTGTAAAAAAAAAATTGAGGTAATTTTTTTTTTTGATTTTATAAAAACGGAATGACAAACTTATTTACATAACCCTTCCCAGAAAAATTTTCCGTTTAAAACAATTAGTTCCAGAACCCAGTATATTATCTTGAAATAGATTATACTTATCGTTCCAGAATCAATGATTTTTTTAAATTGTCAAAAAAGCATTCGCTTGAATAGGTATTTCAGAGACATTTTTTTTGTTAATTTGTAAATGTTTCAAAATAGGAAAATTTTAAATTTTAATATGGGAAAAAATTCTCAGAATCTAAAAACTTTTTTACCTGAATCCAATTTTTGCAAGAAATGCCTCAGAACTTCATTTCTATAACAAAAAATAATTTTTCTCCAAAAAAAGTTGATAGAAATAGATTTTTTCTAAGGTGAGTTTTGAAAAAAGTGATAAAAATTAAACAAAAAGTGCAATTTGTATGAAAATATGCAAAAATATGCATTTATACCAAAATATGCAAAAATATGCAACTACAAATCGATGCCATTTTATTGCAAATTTCTTGATTCGGATAGATATTTAGTTTGTTGTATGATAAAAGTGACGAGTAAAAATATGCATTTTCATGAAAGTACTTGCCCTAGATATTACCTTAAATTTTATTTGTCGGGACAGGCTGTGTATATATTGATAAAATAATCCAGCACCAATCAAAAAACTGATTTTAATTTTTTTTGTTTGTTAGGGCGTTTTGCATTTTAGCTAACGATTTTTTCATATTATGTACGGGTCAACTTATACTTAACTTCGGAGCGTAACGATCGTATGAACAACTTTGTTAAATATATTAACTACTTAAATTCTGTGTATTTGTGAGTGTGTGAAAAAAAAATAATAATTTTTTCTTTCAAACGCAGTTGTTCGGTTAGTAAGTGTTTAGCTTTCGTGGTACTTAAATCGTGGTAGAAAAAACGGACTTTAAACGGGTTCATCGTGCGTAGTTTTTTTAAAGTAAATGCGTGTGCTTCTCCCCTGCATATATGTATGTAGACACTTTGTTGGTCTAGTTAGTTGACTTTTGTTGTTATTAAATACTTTTTTTATTCTCGTGTCGGTGTTGTTGTAATGTCAGTATTTACGACTTTCGGCGACTGATGATCACAATGTGTTGAATAAAACGTCAAAGAAACGTGAAAAAAATTCGTTAGTGTTTACAAAAATAACGGATTTTTTTTTGTAATCTTTAAATAAAAGTATTAAAAAATAAGTGAAATAAAAAAAAAAAAAAAATTGAAAGTATAAAAATGCTATTTGCATGTTTTCTTTTTTCCAATATCTATAACAAAAAGTAAATTCAATAAAAAAATAGTGATTAATCAATACATTTATGTTCTCACACTCTCTTTGACCAAATAATAAACGACGGTATCGATAAAACAGCCTGAGTTGCCAACAGTAAATAATACAAAAAAAATTATCCAGTCGACGCTGATAAATTATTCAAATTATTTTTTATACCTTTTTAAATAATAATGCATTGTTACCAATAAAGTAAGAAGATTTATAGAAGTAAAAATATTTTCTTTTTTTGTAAATATTACATGTATTAAATTTAAGAAATTTTAAAATGTGTTTAAATGGCATAAAATGCTTTAGACAAAGAGAACGTGCAATAGTTTTTTTTGTGTATTTCTTCTTTTTGTTTTAATTATTTTTTTATAATTCTCTTTACTTAACTTTTTTACTTGCACTATGGTCCCGAATACATTTAAAAAAAAAATGGCTAAATTATTCGCTCTTTGTAGTAAACTACCCTTGTAGACCTTTCAAAGCTTGCAGATCTTGTATAAATACAAGAGTATGCAAGACCACAACAACAAAATACATAAAATAAAAATATACTAGACTTTCATTTATATGCAAGACTAAAACCCATAGCATATTCTGGCCTTTCAAACTTACAATACTTAACATCTTTTAGTTTTTCCGGACAACAATAAGAATAATTAACAAACTTTCATATTTTGTGTAAAAAAAATAATAGATTTTTAGAACGAATTATAACAAAAAATCGGAACAACACAAATGAAAAAATTAAACTATTTCATCTTCTTTTTGAGCGCAGCACTGATGCCAACTATTCTTCAAACAGAAAGTAGCTAAATCCTACTAAAAAAATCGCTAGAAACCCGATTTTCGATAGAAAATAGCTATTTTGACAACAGCCGAATGTAATAACAACTGCTATTACACTCAAAATATTTTGTAGGCAAAAACAAAAGAAAAACACACTTAAAACCAGTGAATAAACAATTGAAAACCATCCCAGTAATTATTCATTTGTTTTAACAAACATCAACATTTATTTTTTACTGTTGACAAAATTTTCTAAAATAAATGACATTAAACATTAAAAAATTACGTTTTTTTCACTCTTTTTTACCAACAAATTCGAAAAAAATAACCAACGAAAACAATAAAAATTAATGATAGTTCTGTTATTTTTACCAACAAATTTCAAAAAAATAACCTACGAAAACAATAAAAATTAATGATTTCGTAGGTAATTTTTTACAATTTTTTATTAAAATATTTTTTTAAAATTTTTTAATAAAATTTTTGGGGAATCGATCCCGCAATCAACTACATTCTGGCCAGACACTCTATCCATCGTGCCAAAGTCACTTGATACAAACATGTTTTTATATTTCTATAAATAATTTTTTTATTTTTTTTTTTCTACAAAAAAATAACTGTAGGTAAAAACTAATGATATTTCATTAAAAAATACCAACAATTTAAAAAAAAAAAAAATTACTGACACAAATCATTAAAAATCAAAAGAATAATCAGTAGTTTTTACTTACAGAACAAAAATAAATGACTTTAAAAAATAAATGTTAATGAAAGTCTTTATTTTTTAGTGTGTTATTTTTGAAACAAAGGACTGAAGTAGTCATTAATAAAAACTGAACATCAAACAAATGTTTTTTCTTTTAAAAACGACTAAACGGAAAACTTTTTAAATAAACTACAAACAGTTAATGACATAATTTTTTGAGTGTAGAAAACTCACAATAAAAGCCAAAAAAGTGAGAAGGATGAAATATAACAATGTGTTGGTGCATATCAGTGTCCCTAACATATATTTTTTCCGGAAGAAATGGCTGGAAATACTAAAGGATATTACAGGACAGAGTTTTGAAAGGACTTTATTGATATCCTTTTAACCTTATATAAGAAAACAAACATATTTAAAAAATCGAGGAGAATATACTCTTTCATTTGCTTTTTATTTTAGCACCGTAGGATAAGTATAAATATTTTTTTTACTTTAAAGGTCCTTCAAATCTTTAAAGTCCTCTAATGCTCGTAATTTCAACGAGTAGGTAACTACGGGTGTAAAATAACTAATAGATATCTTTACCTAGCTGGTAAATTAACATTGAAAATTATAGTTACCTAAGAGTTAAGTTTACGAAATTTAACTTACACGGTAGATATCTATGCACTGATAGCTATCTGCTTGTTGAAATTACGGCTATAAGAAGCACAAATGATCACCGAATGAAAAACTGTAAATGCAGTTTTACTCCAGAAGCACAGACTATATACAGACTCGACAGTAGAGTTTTATAAGAAAAAATGGGGAAAAACTAAGCGATTTTAGGAGAAAACACAGCGGTTTTTTGTCCGTTTTACGCTAACATGGCAACACTTTCTACGACTTAGGAGTGAGTGAAACAACAAAAACCGATCTGGCATCCATTTTTCTTATGGCGCGTTATATCAGTTTTCTCTTTCTAACCTAATTCATAGAATAATTTGAAAATATTAACCATATGGTTAAAGAATACTTTTTTGACACCTGTCACTTATGTCGAGTCTGTATTAGTCTGTGCCAGAAGGCTCTGCTATCAAATGTATAAGGTCTCGTTTTGGTGTTAAAAGTAGTGTTGTACGGTGTTATCTCAATAAATGATTTTTGTCGAACTATAACAAAAATCAATAAATGTTGCCCGGCATGGTTCGTTTTGGTGTAAAAACTCTACATTTATGTACGTTTTTAGCCAAATCGGACAATTTGAACCTGCTCCGCTGGGGGGTAAAAATGTAGCCCTGAAAAAAATCTTTTTGGTTTGTACAAGAATCTTTAACCCAAGATGGGCACGGGTTAAAATTGTCCAATTTGGCTAAAAAGTAGAGTTTTTATACCAAAACGAACGATATTTTGCCAAGCAATCTACAAAAGTAATTTTTTGTAATAAAACATAAAATTTGAAGAATGGGTAAAAAACGTATTTTTTTTTGCTGTTTTTTTATACATTTCCGAACACGATAAAGATGTCACGGATAGAAATAATACTTTTTTTGTGGATATGTATCATCTCAGTTAAAATCCTTTCAAGTCAAAACTTAAAAATTAAGTTTTAAAAAATTTTTAAAGTAGGACCCCAACGCACAGTGGCCGAAACACCCAATCTAGCGGCGCTTAATTCGGAAATGTAAAATAATAAAGCCCAATGCATATTTGTGATAATAAAAGTTATAAAGAATTTAATTTTTAACCATATTTATTTATTTCAGTGTTTTTATGTATTTTGGGAAATTTATGTGAATATCGGGAGGGTGGTCTGTTTGAGGACTAGAAGTTAAAATGTTCCGATTCCGTTAAAATTTAGAGTGATTATTTATGGCTACAAAAAACATTTAACAGTCGAATTTCAAGAGGATATTTGTTAAAATACTTTTGTTAGGGCTTTTTAAGTAAAAATGGAAGGGGAAATTAACATGGGGGCTATGGGATAACATGGATCGATTTTGTCAAAAATTTAATATGTTTTGTTTTTTCGATAAACAGTCTTAAATTTCAAATTTTAGCCAAATCGAATGAAAATTGTGGTCTGTATCGCGTTTATACTGTTTATTTGGACAGGTAGATGGACCCTAAAAATCCGAACAACTTGCGCGAACTAGCACGCCACACTGAAACGTCACAACAAGAATAACCCAAAATAATAAACAAAACAGGAATTGGACCGAATACGATCAATTTCAAAAGTTGCAGTCCATGAAACTATAGTTTATATCACAAATGTCAACTTCTATAATGCACTAATAATAAACTAGATACACACAGGCCACAAACATTTATTTTTTAGTTAAAACATACCTTTTACTTTAAATTAAAACTTTTTGGTTCAAAATGTATAAACAATTGACTTAAAAGTGTCAAGAAAAACTCACTGAGTAATTAGGCCCCAAATTCCTTTAATACACTTGCTGCAGAAAATGTATATTTGACAGCTTACAGCTGTGCGAACATTGAAAGCAAAACAAAAGTAAAAACGTAATTTTTTTCTGTAAAGTATAGGTAAATGATGCAGTGCAAAAACATTTATCGATCTTAATTTTTTAATTTTGACTTAAGCGCCGCTAGATCAGTGATTTCGGCCACAGTGCAACGGCCCTAATTATTGTTTTCAAACTCAATTTTGAAGTGGAAGGGTTTATCCCACCAAAATGAATTTTTTAGTCGTAAATAAGCTAATCAAGCAAAATAATAAAGAAACAAAAAAATTGAAAACTCAAAGAAAAAATATTTTGGTTTGTATGCAAAAATTTTTTTTTTGGGGCAAAACTTTAACCCCCCCCAAAATGGGTTAATTTTGTCCGATTTGGCTAAAAATTTAAACGTAGAGTTTTTTTTACCAAAACGAACCATAATTTGCCCAGCGATCGACAAAATTTGAAAAAAGTCATAATTCGTGCCACCCCAATGGGTATTCAAATGAAAGTTAATTTGCTCATGATTGCAAATATGTATTTTTTATGTATTTTATCAATATTTTACCCACTTAGGTCCATTTTAGTAATTAAAAAAAAATCACGCGATTTTTTCTAAATATTTTTGCCTGCCCTCCAAAATGTAAAAAAAAATTAAAAAAAAATTGTCAAGGGCGTTTGTTTTTGGGAGGGGGGTTGATGGGTGTCAGTGGGGGACGTTGAGAGCACCTTCCCATCCCGATAAATATAACAAATGTTTCATTTATTTAACAAAAATACAAAAAAAACATGTAAAAAAGTGTATTTTTTCAGGGGTTGGTTCAGTTCTTCAAGGGGGAACTTTTTTTCCCCTGAGCCGATTTTACCCATTAACGAACTTAACCTGCCTTCGACCAGGAGGCTAGCTTTTTTATTTTGGACTGCATCGTGCCATCTACAGACAGACGGACGGACAGATGGACATTCACAGAATGTCTTACAAGGGAAGTATCTCAACCCTTATGAACCGATTTGCCTGAAACTTAAAATATATATAAAAGAGACAATTCTAAGGTTGTGGAGTCTCGGCTTATCGGCCATATCGGGGATTTAGGGGTTCAAAACATGGGTCAAAAAATGGCGAACCCGTATTTTTCCCTCCGTAATCACTGTGCAGTTGTTAATTTCTCGGGATGCCCAACACTTATTTGTGAAGTGTTTTGGCTGAGTCTGGGATCTGACAGTTCGTTTTCTATTAATTTTTCGATGCTGATTCCGAATCTGGGTTCCATATTTTTCTAGTACGTTAAGTTTTTGAGAAAATTAAAGGCAAAGTTCATTAAAACGTATTCTTTGCTTTGTTTGTGAAATTTTCGGATGCGTCTGGGATCTGTCCACTTTTATCGATTTACTTTTTAATGCTGATTCCAAACCTGGATCCGAATAACGGATATAGATTTGTGATCAAGCTAAATTTCGATCAATACAAAACATTGGTACATAATTTAAAAAAAAAACAATCATTACTCCAAATTGGACTTTAAATGCTTTCTTGGTAAACATTTCTTCATTTCTGATCAGGTTTTACTGGTGTTTTTCTTTTATTTTCGGAAATAAAAAATCGATGAATATAGTAACCCAGGCAGAAACTGCCAACCGTTCCAAAGAAAAAGTCCCGGCAAAGCACTTTATTTTTTGTGTAGAAGGTAGTATGAATTCGAAAAAGTGCTTTCCAAGCGCTTTGCCAATGTTTTTCTATTTAAATCCGTTCAAAGTATACATTTTTTATTAAAATTTATTAATTTTCATAACAATTGGAACATTTTTTATTTCCCTGCAGGATAAGTGGCCGGTCCTTGATAGTTCTCATGATATGTTACTTATACAGAATGACCTACATATTACAAACTTGACACCTTTTATATAAAAACACCTGTTCTTTCGTGAGGAAGTGTCTTAAACTCCGGATACATCACCCTTAAACTCCGGATACATACCCGTTTCGATTCAATACACCACTTTTTTCGGGACTTTTCCAAATTTTTTCCTAAAAGCATTTTTAATAAATTTTTTATTCCAAAACGCAAAGAAAACTGCAAACAAATTTTTTCTGGGACTTAGAAAATTGTTCAAAGTTTGTTTTTATCCTAATAAATGAGTCAATAAATTTTTTATCCTAATTTAATAAATTTCTTTATTCAAATAAACATCAAAAAAAGTTGTGCCTTATGGACTTATGTATACAATTTAGATATGTCCCATTTTTTTGTTCTAAAAGTGCTATAATAGTACCATATTTGTTGTTTTTAAAGCGCTTTCAAAGCGCTGGGAGAGTACTAAACTGTGATGCTTTCCCAGCACACAAGCGACCATAAAAGGTACTTTGCCAGCGCTCTCCCGTTTGTATTTTTCTGCCTGGGAAGTTTCTATATAAAATGCAGTAGTTCGGGACCTGGTTTCCAAATTTTCGAGAAAACTGAGGTCAAAGTTCACAAAAATTGTGTTTTTATTTTTAAGAAGTTTTTTACTTCAATGCTTTGGTATGCGTCTGGGATCTGACGGTTTGGATTAATCTTTCAATGCTGCTTCTGAATTTGGTTTCCAAAGTTTTCCATTACTTCAGGTTTTAGAAAAAAACTGAGGGCAAAGTTCACGTTAAAATTTTTTTTTTATGTTGGGGGGTCGCGAAAAACTTTAAATATTGAAAAGGGGTCGCAAGGCAAAAGTTAGTGAGAAGCTCTGCCCTAGACGATATTCCTGTTAGTTTGGAAGTTATCAAAATTTTCCCGAAGGTCCACATGGTTTCATAAGGGGACAACCAACGATATTTTTTAACACCGATATGGCCGATAAGCCGAGACACCCCAACCTTAAAATCGTCTCTTTAATATATATTTTAAGTTTCAAGCAAATCGGTTCATAAGGGTTGAGATACTTCCCTTGTTAGAATCGATCATGGATCAATAATATATATACTTTATGGGGTCCCCGACCGATATTTCGATGCGTTACAAACAAAGTGACAAAGGGAGTATACCCCCATACTGTGGTTGGAGGGTATAAAAATGTAGTGTCATATACCCTTAAACGACTAAACGGATTTTAATAAAACTTTCACCACAGAAATGCATGTCTATTCCGCAATCAGGGGAAAGCGGATTAACAGATTTTCATGAAATTTTCACCACAGATAGGCTATAGTCCGACGCTTCTCAAGCGGGGGGTCGCGATCCCCAGGATATTGTAGCAGCAATCCAGAAAGCCTTAGCCGATTTTTGAAAACTTATTGAGGTGGTTTTTTATTTAATGCATCTGTTTTATAAAAAAAAGTCCATTCAAACACCGAAGCGAAATAATGAAATAAACGATAATGAGAACCCCTGCTATACCCAGCCAAAACTTCGCTTACCAAGTAATTAACTGAAGGGGTTAGCAAAAATATGAGTAACTAGTTACCTCACAATTTTAATGTTAATTACTTTAACACGGTGATGTCATTGGACGTAACCACATTTTTCCTTTTTAGTCGTAAAGTAATGCAAATGGTTATTAGTAGTATTCAAAGCCATTGCCAGGTAAGCGAGGCCGGAAGGGGTACCCATTACCATGGCTGGGTAGGCCGTAAAAGAGAGCGAACAAAGGGGCGTAAAAAAGCAGGTCCATTTTTATTTTATTGAACGCTATTTCTGTCTGTTCCGTAATCTAGCTTAAACGGCTGAACCGATTTGAATGACATTTTTACGACAGATAGTAATAACCGAGTCGAGAACTACAGATTAAAATAGAGCGCGTTTGGACAGAGGGACGTAAATTGACACGCGCCTTTGTACTATACTAAAAGTTTTTCCTGCCTGTTCCTTAATTATGCTTTAACGACAAAACCGATCTTAACAAAACTTTCTCCACAGATAGTTCTATTTCGTTTAGCGCCGGGGTCGGGGCAGTAGTTATATATATTTTTTTTAAACCGGGATACGCCGGGTGCAAAACAGCTAGTTTTTGATATACATATATTTAAAAATATATTTCAACAATTTGACGCACAGTGCTTATACCACGATATGGCAACACTGGGCACAAGCTTAAACCACAGACTAAATACAGACTCGACAGTAGAGTTTTATAAGAAAAAATGGGGAAAAACTAAGCGATTTTAGGAGAAAACACAGCGGTTTTTAGTCCGTTTTACGCTAACATGGCAACACTTTCTACGACTTAGGAGTGAGTGAAACAACAAAAACCGATCTGGCATCCATTTTTCTTATGGCGCGTTATATCAGTTTTCTCTTTCTAACCTAATTCGTAGAATAATTTGAAAATATTTACCATATGGTTAAAGAATACTTTTTTGACACCTGTCACTTATGTCGAGTCTGTATTAGTCTGTGCTTAAACACTTGTACGTGTCTCTCATTCCGATAATAATAATAAGTTTTATTATTTACTTACTTTCCCATGCAATATGTACTTATTTTCAATATGCAGTAGTTAAAAATTACGTCTGAACGATGATGATGATGATCGGATCGCAGCATATACATTATAAATGTATATAAACATTTATATGTGTGAACGTGTATGCATATTTGTGGTTAATAAATAATAAAAAAAAATGTTCGTTCAGTAGAAGCTCAAAATGTCCGGGATTTCCCAAAAACGTCACCGTCGAAAATCTCTCTCCTCTAAAAACAAAATAGTTTTATTCCTCTTCTTTCTTTCCAATCGATTCGTATATTCGTTGGTTGCTTTGTTATTGTAATTAATAAACGACGGTTGTTTTTTTTTCTTTTTCGATTGCAAAAAGTGGAAAAATATTTAAAAAATACTTATTTAAACGAAAAGAGAAACAACAAAAAAATAAATAAAAATTATTAAAAAAAAAAAAATAATAAGACAAATGTGAAACCGGTTTTTTTATATTTTAATTATTGTTTAAAAGTTTTTTTTTTTTTGTGAAAGAGTAATCGTCTAAATATTGTACATGTTCTCAGTTAATTTCAAGTAAATGTATTTCTCTATTTATGAAATATAATTAAATTTTTTTTTATTGTTAGAATTTTCAATAATGCCTATATGATACTTGCTTATTTTTGAACTTTTCAAGCAACTTTATCAGTGTTTTTCTACGAGAATTTCGATAAAAACACAATTTTTGTGTGGAGTTATAGAAAATATCATAGAAAAACCTTAATAAAACTGCTTGAAAAGTGTAAAAAGAAGCAAGTATCATACGCACTTATGTATGTAGGTAAAATTACAAAAAAAAACTGGTCAAAATTAATTGAAAACTTAAATTTTTATACCCTCCACTTAGTGATAGAGGGTATATATAAGTTTGTCATTCCGTTTGTAACTCATCGAAATATCGGTCTGGGACCCCATAAAGTATACATATTCATAATGCCCGATCGATTTTAAGACATTCTAGCGATGTCCGTCTGTCCGTCTGTCTGTCTGTGGAAAATGCTCTCGCGGACAAAATATTGCACAGAGATGACTGAAACTTAACATATATGTATATTGGAAGTTCTCCCGAGAAGTTTGGTATTGAATTTGAGCGATATCGGTTCAGCGGTTCAAAAGTTATGAACACAAATGTAAGCACTCCTCAAAAATTTCAGTACATTCAACATAACCTAAAAATACAAAATGCTTTAATTCGGCTTCTGGTTGACATATCTGAACATAATTGAACAACAAATGGTATTTAAACAAGTACGAACATATTTTTTGACAAAAAAAGAAAAAATCGCGGATTTTTTTTTTTAACAAAATTTTTTTTTTTCGCGGAAATTTTTTTTTTTGCGAAATTTTTTTTTTTTCAAAAGTAATTTCTTTTTAAATAAAGTTGTTTGCAATAATCTTTTTTAAATTGTGGAGGGTATTACTACATTCGGCAAGGCCGAATTTAACTTTTTTACTTGTTTAATTTATTTTTTAAAATCGAAATTTAATAAGTACTAAAACATATCCAAAAATAAAATAAATCGAAAAGGGTCGGGTCTAAAAGTGAGTGATTTGGCCTGGAATGCCCAGGCCAATATTTCGATGAGTTACAAACGGAATGACAAACTTATATATACCCTCTATCACTAGAGTGGAGGGTATAAAAATGTCAGGAGCGTTTTGTTGTAACGGAGTGGGGGTCGACGCACAGTGCGAAAATGGATTTTTTTTTGTCCAATTTTTCCCACCGATTGTAATTCTTAACCGATTTTAGTTTTTTTTTTTGTAATTCAGTTAATAAAATTCCACATCGATCACATCGATGCACTGAAATTTTTTTTTTACCAATTTTAAAGCATGTTGAACTTAATTTATGAAAAGAAGGGGAAGCGAGGCCTCCAAAGAAATTACTTTTTATTCCAAGTACATTTTTTCCTGAAAAATAGTAATGCATTTTAAATTAAGTAAAATTGCAGTTAATGTAAGTTAAATTATTTTTATCTGGAGGAAAAATATTTTTTTAAAATAAGTAAAAATTTCCTTAAACTTAAACTTACCATTATAGGGTCACTTTTCTGACTACGGTCAGGATCGTTCTATCTGGCTTTATTTTCGAGATATGGGAATGGGGTCTTGAGAAATTTGATCATGAAATAACTCGAAAACTATAACTCGGAGAGCTTTCGGCGATCATGTTATACGAGTTAAGGACTGCAAAAATGTCTTTACACACATTTTTTTTCCAATGAACGACTTTCATAGTATTTATGAACAAATTCATACAATTTTTTAACTTTTTCATTTTATAAACTTTATCATAGTATTTATGAATAAATCATAATATGTGAAATTTGAGAACTATTTAACATTTTTCATAAATACTGTAAAAAAGTTTATAAATATTATGAAAAAGTTAATAAATTGTATGAATTTGTTCATAAATACTATGAAAATCGTTCATTGGAAAAAAAAAATTTTTCTGTGTAGAATTTTTTTCGTATCTGCAGTATTTGCAGAGTTATAGGCATTTGAAAATTACGTGAAAATCGAAATTTGGATTTAAAGTTAGGGTCTCATGGGGTCTCCAGATAGGGCCCCCAGATGGGTCCCCAAAATACCTAAAGTCTTTTTCCTTAAATTAGGTAAATTCTTTCTTAAACTGATGAAGATATGGATTCAATTAAAGTCAATGAAATCAATAAAATAACTTTTTTTTTTTTAAATTAAAACAAAAATTGTGTTAATTTAAATGCGGTTAGGAATTAAAGAATAATACTTATTTGATTTAACGTCTTGAAAATGTATACACTATTTTTAAGTAAGTTACGTACTTATGTTTTTTTTGCATACAATTTATTTTTTTTTTTTTCTTTTAAGCAAAACAAAAATTTTTAATAAACCCTTTTTTTCTTAAATGCAATCAATTCGCCATAAATGTAAAGAATATAGTAAACTTAAGGCCTAGGCACTTGAGCGCTACTGTAGCGGTGCTGTAGCGTGACGGGCTGTTGTATTTTTTAATCACTTACTGATTCCGTTTTAACGTGTCATATTAATTTACAAATTTTATTTTAAAAAGTGGTTATTTGTGATTTTTTTTAATTTATATTTACAGAAAAATATTTTTTTTCCGTTTATTTATATTTATTTGTCAATTCTGCCACACAAATGAAAAAATTTCAACACAAAATAAAAAATAAAATCAGCTGTCACGTAAAACGTACGGAAAATCAAAATTTTTTAGGTTCGGCCGCTACAGCATATTTTTTTCCTAACCCTCCTGCTACACCATCCATAATTATGTAGACATAAAGCAACAAACAAAAACAAAAAATTTTAGTTTGTTGTTGTTTTGTGTGGTATATTGCTTTAAGTATACTTAATTATGGAAGGTGTAGCAGGAGGTAAAGAAAAACTCTTTTGCCCGTACCAAAGAAAAATTAAAAGTCTATTTTAACAAAAGTTTTATTCAGATACCGGATCTTAAAAACCGAAAACACAAAATTTTAAGTTTTCATCAAAAATAAAAAAAAAATATTATGTTCCAAATAAAATATTTTTCTGTAATACTGTTTTGTATATTCATCGCAATTTCCAAATATATTTATTTTTCTTTCCAAAATATTTTTTTTTTGTATCAAAAAATAATTGGAAATATTTTTATTTACATAAACCCAAGTAAAAAAGTTTTGATATAATCATATAATTTTTAATATAATTATATATAAATAGATGCATCATTTGATCCAAAAAATGGAGGATCCAAAAATGTATGATTATATCTAATAAGATCAAATTTGATACAATTGGATATAATTAGATCCCAAAAATGGAACGGTAAATTTCATCTGATTTGATATTAAAGATCATATTAGATCTACTAAGATATAATTATATATTATTAGATCTTATAAGATCTAAGTTTTCGTAATATCAAATTAGATAATATTTACCGTTCCATTTTTGGGATCTAATTATATCAAATTAGATATAATCATATATTTTTCGATCCTCCATTTTTGGGATGGTCGGATAAATTGGAGTAGATCACCATTGGAAACGTCTAGTTAATGAAGAAATGAGTTTGTGATCTTGTAAAACCTTTTTGTCGTGGTAAACAATATGGTAAATGTGATTAAAGATGAATTGTAGAATGTTACAGTAGTTAGTAAGTCTCTATTTGGAACCACTTAGCTACTGTAAGTTCTCCGAATTCCTGAACATGTAAAGATGCTTCTGTCCCTTAAATGTAGATATTTGAGGGACAGAATCATCTTTACATGTCAAGCAAAATTTGGACAAAGAAGGTGGTTCCGTGATCCAAATTCTGTAAGAATCACTGTTATAAAGTAGAAGATTAATAGTCACTGCCCAATCTAAATATCTTTGCCCAGAACTGCGTAATCGTCAAAGGGCAAATTTGTTCACCAATAAAATGCAAGAAGGGGTCATAGGGGAATAATTTTGTTTGACGTAACTATTTTTAGGTCGCAGAGAACGAGTATTAAAAAATAATCGCTTCGGCAGGGTTAACCCTTTAAACACCACTAGCAAGAGTTTGTCGCGATTATTTTTATTCACGTAAAAGAAAGGCTAAAAGTGCTAAAAACGAAATGTTGAGAAGTGTAAGGGCAACAAAAATATTGTCATCAGTAGGTCTACACACACGAATCCATCCGTTGCATCAATTGAACTTAATAACCATCTTAGACTTGTGAAGACGTGGTTTTCGCGAATAAAAGTCAATGCTTTGAAAAGCAAGCACGTTACTTTTACACTAAGAACAGGAACTTGGCCTCCTGTCTCCCTAAATGGAGAACATATCCCACAATCTGAGAATGTTACATACCTTGGCATTCATTTGGACAGGCGATTAACATGGCGAAAGCACATAGAAGCCAAGAGGCTTCAAATGAAGTTGAAATCCAGCAATTTACACTGGTTAATTAACAAATATTCCAAACTTAGCCTTGACTCAAAAGTCACCCTGTATAACTGTATATTAAAACCAATTTGGACCTACGGTATCCAACTATATGGTACTGCAAGCGCATCCAATATAGAACTTATACAGAGGGCACAATCAAAAATTCTCAGAACTATGACAACGAGAACGCAACGAGAATATACACAGGGATCTTAACATACACAGAAAAAAAAATATTTAAGAAATTTTTAATAAACACGTTTATTAAAAATAAAAATATTTTTAATAAAATTTTTTATTGTTTTAATAAAAACATTTATTGAAATTAAAAAAAAACTATGTTCAACTCATTCCGTCGGCAAGTTTTGTTGTGTTTCTTTTTTTCACACATAGTAATTTCAAATAAAGAAATAACTTAAAAAAAAAACAAAAAATATTAAAAAAAAAAAAAAAAAAGTTGGGTCTGATGGGGATTCGAACCAACGACCCCCAAAAAAAGTAATAAGTTTATCCACCGCTTAGCGCATAACGCCAAAACAGTGTTATAGTTTTGTCGGCTAAATTCTGTCATGTGCTTGCAAGCAAGAACAAAAAAGAAATAAAAAAACAATTTGTTTGTGAATGCGTGTGTGTGTGTATAGTTGTGTGTTAAACATTTTTACTGTTATAAGTTAGAGAATGAAAGTGATGCACTCAACTAAATTTGTCAGTATTTTTTTTTTGGTTTAATTTCAACTGATAATTTCTTCTGTTACCATTACTGACAAAATTAAGTGAGTGTTCCAGAATTCTTGTTTACTTTTATTTAAAAACAAATTGATTTTATGCGTAGTAACTTGTTGACATGTTGTAGCTCAGTTGGATAAACGGCAAGCATTCTAAGCAGGAGGTATGCTGTTCAAAGCTTGTTGGAAACAATGACAATTAAGAAAAGTATAATAAATAAAAGAATTAAATAATAAAATAAAAATAAATAAAACAAAAAATATTTTTTTTTCTGTAGTTCTAAAAATATAAAAAAAAAAAAAAAATCAATAAACTATTTTATTGAATCTTAAAATCCCTTCATTGAAATTATTTTCAGCAAACGACTTACAAATGCGTTTATTGAATTCGTGAAAATCTTCACCACGGCTTTTTTAGTTAATTTATTTATTGAATTCGTGAATTTTTTTATTGAAATTGAAAAATTTTTTTTTTGTGTGTACCATTTGTTAAGGATGAGTTTATCACAATAAGGACAAGAAAATCACCCAAACCCCTTGGCTAGAGTCTTGACACGAACCCAGGGACATTCAAGACTGCGTCGTGCAGACTTGCCGCCCTTGTAAAATATGAGGCCCATATAAAAAAATGCCTCCTTTGGAGTGTCTATTCAATAATATCCAAAATAAAGTGTATATAAAAAAAAAAATCAGTAAGTCTCTAATTCGAACCACTTACTCGATGTACACAAGTCCTTCAAATTAGTGTAAAAATAATCTATATTTTTAAAAACGGATGAATTTATACTAGTAAAGCGAAATTAGGGATCCAAATTCTTGCAAAAAAACTTTTATTTAGTTGCAGATTTTCAGATAATCAGAACGAAATCCAATGCAATAAACTTCAGTTTAATTTTGACAAATGCTTTCAGCTATCTTTTCATAGATCACATTCTATAATTTCTGCTGTGTTTTACAAAAAGTGGATTTATTTTCGGATTAGTCTTATTTTGTTTAAAAAAATATTTTAACATACCAAAACAAATTTGGAATATTCTTTTTTCGTATTCTACGATAAATTAGCAATTATAATCCGAAAAAATAATAAAAAAAATTGGAAAATGAAAAAAGTTATAAATAAATCAAAATTAATCCAAAGTGGACTTATTAAATCCAAAAATTTAATTGGATTAATTTTGTTTTATTTGTAACTTTTTCAGTTTTCAAAATTTTTTAATTATTTTTTCGGATTATTATTGCTAATTTATCGTAGAATACGGAAAAAAATATTCCAAATTTGTTTTGGCATGTTAAAATAATTATTTTAAACTAAATAAGATTAATCCGAAAATAAATCCACTTATTGAAAAACACAGCATTCGTTTCAGTATTATATGGCGTCATCAGCACTAAAGTCGGTTTTTGATATACCAGACCTAGGTGTAATATTTGACACTGAATTAACATTTGTTAATCACATTAATTATATAGTGCCTAAGGCTTACTCGTTAATGGCGTTTGTCCGTAGAAATTGTAATGATTTTCAAGATCCTCTTACAAAAAAAATATTATACACTAGTATTGTTCGTTCAAAACTAGATTATGCATCTTTTATTTGGAACCCTTATTATGAAATTCATGAAAAACGTTTAGAAAGAATACAGAAAAAATTTATAAAATTTGCTTTATATTCCATACAATTTGTTGATCCAATTCCTTCATATTTATATCGTTGCAGTTATATAGGGTTAGAAACACTAAAAAATAGAAGATCAAGCCAATCTATTATGTTTTTATATGATATAGTTAACTCTAATATTGATTGTTCCCAGTTGCTCTATCATGTTAATTGGAACACTCCAATAAGATCATTGAGGCATCAAAGGTATTTTTATATTGAAGTTCATAGAACTAATTATGCTTTTAATGAACCAATGTTAAGAGCTCAAAACTTGTATAATATTATTGTTAATCAAGCTAAATCATCTAATTGCGCTCTAGACTTTACAATATCTAAAGAAAATTTTAAAAATATTCAGCTTTACCACAAGAAAATAAAATAAATTTAAAATGAGCTTTTAATTTTATTTCCATACAAATTGTTTTTGTTTTTAAAATCGACTTTCAAAAAATGTATTGAAAATTTGAAATTTAAAATAAAACTTTCGTTAAAATAGACTTTTTGTTTTCTTGTGGTAAGGGCCATTGTAAATTATTTTTTAAGATTATTTATGTAGTTGTAAGCTTAGTCTGTAAGGATTTATCCATAGACTGAAATAAATAAATGAAATGAAATCCAAATAGCTTCGACAAGAACTGCTTATTCGTAAGATACCATAAGATTCCACCATATTTTAACTCTGTAAAAAAATTATGTATTCATAACAAACTACAAACCAATGTTGTTTAAAGCATCCCTCATTTTTGCTACGCCGCAAACATTAATTTCCATCGGAATTTTCTTGGCAGATTTCAATTTCTTGCTTCTAAAGAAATTATTTTGAATTTTGAAAATAACAAATATTCAAATAATAACAAAACAATTTGAAAATATTGAACAATCCAAAAAAAAAAAACGTTTTATTTATTGAACTTTTGATAAATATCTTTTTTGGAAAACGTTTTTTTTTTTGTTTGTTTTTTATTTCGATCATGAGGAAAATTTTTAAATAAATAACTTTTTATATTTTTTTTCCTGTTTGAATAATTTAAAGTTTTTTGAACTTCTACGATAAATATATTTGATAAAAACAATAAATAAAAAGTTTTCCGGTTTCTGGTTTTATTTTAAACTTCAAATTTTCTATACATTTTTGAAAGTCGATTTTAAAAACTAAAACAATTTGTATAGAAATAAAATTAAAACTGTAAGGCTGTTTATTTTTTGTTATAGAGAAATTCTTACCCAGCAAAAACATGGTAATGAGTTGTGAAAAGTAATCATTACCAAGTACATTATTTATAATGAGTACCCATTACCATTAACATTATTTTAAGCCCAAAAGTAACTACTTCTCAGTAATATGTTATAAATGCACCTCTAAGTAATAATATATTCTTGCACTTGCAGTTTTTAATCTTTACAATTCAATTAACTTAAAAAGTACTTAAAAACTTAATAAAAATTACGCAATTTTTAAGTTTTAGAAAAAACAAGTTACATTTCAAAAGTTTTAATTAACTAATTATTTTACTTCTTATTGGTAATGGGTTTTTTACTCCTTATTTGTAATCCGAGGCAGTAACTACTTATTTATTTCCATACTCTTCACTAGTTATTTTTGTCTCACGCCCTTGTTAAAATAATTAGTGTTTTATTCAATAAGTAACTACTTATTAACATCTGTTTCGGATTACAAAACCCATTACTAGTAATGCCAATTTTTGCTGGGTAACTGTTTCACATAGAAAAATTATAATATTCCGAAACATATTTCCTAGAAAAAAAAATCTCAAATTATTCTCTTTCCTTTTTATTTTCCTTTTTTCCCTCTCCTTTCTTTTCTTTCGAATTCGGTTTGTACGCTAGGCAAATTGTTTGAGAACTCCTGTGTAAAGTACATTTAATTGCTCTGCAATCTATTCCTTAGAACAACAATTTTTGATTGGTTAAACAACACGACATTATTTACATATTTATATGTATTAGGTAGTCCCTAGTCCTTAAAGCTTTTTAAACATAACAGGCAAAATGAATAAAAGCTTTAGCAAAGCAAAACAATGGTCTTACATTGTATGTAATGGATTGTTTTGAATTCATTTCCTTATCTCTGTTTGTTTATAATGCGATCGAAGCAAGAATAAAATATGAGAAAAG
The DNA here is from genome assembly GCA_963921195.1 of Pegoplata infirma. Taxonomy (NCBI): domain Eukaryota; kingdom Metazoa; phylum Arthropoda; class Insecta; order Diptera; family Anthomyiidae; genus Pegoplata; species Pegoplata infirma. The sequence goes on from CAWUER010000305.1 coordinate 31,766, forward strand.
TGCTTACAAAACTACACTTAAAAAAAAAAATAACTGTAAAACAAATACCCAAATTTTTAAGTTGATTTTTTGGCTAAAATTAATATTTTAGCCTACACTCAAAAAAAAAAAAAACCTTTGTAAAGTTACCAAAAAATCTCGTGATTTTACGAGGCTATTCTCGTAAAATAGGAGGTAGGTAAAATTCTCGTAAAATTACGAGGATTTCCTCGTAATTTTGAATGCGCCAAAGGTTGGTAAAATAACCAATTTTATTGGTAAAAATATTGTTTAAAAACCGGAAAATAAAAAATAAAAAATGGTAAGCTTACAAGAAAAAATGGTAAATACCCAGGCAGAAACTGCCAACCATTCCAAAGAAAAAGGCTCGGCAAAGCACTTTATTTTTTGTGTAGAAGGTAGTATGAATTCGAAAAAGTGCTTTCCAAGCGCTTTGCCAATGTTTTTCTATTTAAATCCATTCAAAGTATAAATTTTTTATTAAAATTTATTAATTTTCATAACAATTGGAATATTTTTTATTTCCCTGCAGGATTAGTGGCCGGTCCTTGATAGTTCTCATGATATGTCACTTATACATAATGACCCACATATTACAAACTTGACAACTTTTATGTAAAAACAGCTGTTTCTTTCGTGAGGAAGTGTCTTAAACTTCGGATATGAAATGTCACTGGACCTATCCCTTTGGAACACAACCCGTTTCGGTTCAATCAACCACTTTTTTTCGGGACTATTACAAAATTTTTCCTAAAAGCATTTTTAATAAATTTTTTATTCCAAAACGCAAAGAAAACGGAAACAAAATTTTCCAGGAAAATATTTCAAAGTTTGTCGAAATTTGTTTTTTATCCTAATAAATTAGTCAATCAATTTTTTATTCTAATTTAATAAATTTTTTTATTCAAATAAACACAAAAAAATTTGTGTCTTATGGACTTATACAATTTAGAAACGTCCCATTTTTTTGTTCTAAAAGTGCTATACTAGTACCATATTTTTAGTTTTTAAAGTGCTTTCAAAGCGCTTTAAAATAGCAACGGCATACCGTTTACCGTGGTTATCATTTTGGACGCTGGGAGAGTACTAAACTGTGATGCTTTCCCAGCACTCAAGCGACCATAAAAAGTACTTTGCCAGCGCTCTCCCGTTCGTATTTTTCTGCCTGGGTATGTTTAAAAAAATGGTAAATTTACAAACCAAAATGGTAAATTTACAAAAAAAAAAAAAATTTGTTAAACAACATAAATCCTCGTAATAAAATCATTTTTGTAAAATAACTGTTTTTTTTTTTGAAAATTTACTAGAATCCTCGTAATAAATTTTTAAAAATTTTGTCAACTTTTTTTTAAGAATATTTTTCAACAAAAAAAAATTGTTTTTTTTTGTTAAACAACATAAATCCTCGTATAACATAATTTTTGTAAAATAACAGTTTTTTTATACTTCAACTAGAATCATCGTAATAAAAACTTTATTGTAAAATTAAAGTTTTTTTTGTAAAATAACCTTTCAAAATGGTAGAATACAATTACGAAAATAAACTTGGAAATTACCAATAAAACTGTAGTTCTCGTTTGAGCAAAGTACTGGTCAAATCATCAGATTTCTCATATTAATAAAATTTCATGTATGTAATTCCAGCAGATTTTTAGCTGATTCTACATTAATTTTTATTTTAAGTGTGTGATTATAAGGTCAGGCACATGAAAAATAACAAACAAAAACAGATAAAAAAAATGGCATGCGACCACAGTCTGCAAAGCATAAGTTGCTAAAGCTTTTCCAACTGCAACAACTTTTCCTCTAATCCTATACTCCCATTCCCAGAACTATCGATGGATGTTTGTGTGTTCGTTTGACTAAATAAATTGTTAAGACACTTTTACCACAAGTCCACTGTTATTGTTACCGCGACATTCAACGGATGCACTTGTTTTCGCTCTTAATTAAAAAAAAAAAAAATCTTAAAATACGTTCGAATTTTGTAACTGACAATTTTAAATAAAAATACAAAAAAAGACGAGTGAAAAATATTCTTACTCACAATCAGAATTTCTTAGAATTCAATTACCAAAATATGAAAATGTGCCAGAAAATAATCTAAAATTGTCTATTAATTGTTGCAATATTTTCTTTTTGCCATTTAAGTGTGTACCAATACACAAGTGTTTAAAAGTTTAATTAAAATTGTTAATTTTATGGTTGTGAAAACAAAATTGTTTTAGAAAATTATAAATACATATGTATAATTAATTACAAACAGCAGTCGGAATAAACTTAATTTTTGTGGTAAGTGTACATCAGAGCTTCTCGCTCACTTTTACTTCACGACCCCTTTTTCAATGTTTCAAAATTCTTGAGACCCCTAACATAATAAAAAAAATCTTGAGGTAGAAAGCTGATAATTGGCATACAACAACAGGACCAGATCCAGATTTTTCGGAAAAGGGGCGTGGCAAAATTCAGTTTCTTACATTCTAGCTATATTTAATATCTCTTATTAAGTTAGTAACCAGAACAAATTTTTTGGCAATCGGAAAGCAAAAAAAAGTTTAGTTGGAACCGAGAGGGGGAGTTGTGTTGTGTGAATTTTTGTAAATATTTTTAATATTGAGTAACAAATTAAAAACCAAAAAAAAATATTTTTTCTTAAATTTATGCAAAAAAAAAAAAATAATTTTTCTTAAATTTATGCAAAAAAAACAAAATATTAAAAACTTAAGAAAAAATAATTTGTAGTAATTTTGTTATATATTGTTGGACTGTATATTTTATAACTGAATTTTTATTTAGTTTGGTTTGAGTCCATATTAATTATTTCTGAGAAATAATAATTGTTGTACAATGAGAAAATCTGAAAAAATCCAGTGACAACACAGGCTAAGTGGAGATGTCGACAGCTTTCGGAAGATGCCCTTTCATCATCAGCACTCCTTCAATTGCCACACACTTAATGTGTGTCAGATTAAAATTAGCCGTTTAGATTAAACTTTTTGAACAAATTAAGAATTGGAATTACTCTTCTTTGTGTTGAATAACCCGTATTCACCATCATTCGTGTTGTATTCATTTGGCAGAAACTTAATCCATCTTAACTTTTAACAGAGTTGTATTTTTCCCATTGTTAGTAGGACTTTTCAAGTCTTAAAAAATGTCCGTTAGGTTTGAATTTTTATTTCATACTAGCTGGCCCGGTCCGCGTTGCTGGCCCTAATAAAAGATCAGTGTTATATTTTGTCTCGCTTCAATTATACAGCCCTTAAATAAGGTAATGAATTCTATAAAAATTTGTGGGCGTGGTTTTAAAGACCCGATTAGGCAGATAATCATCTTTAAATTATATTTTAGGAACTAAAAAAAAATTATCATGTTTTAGACTTTGCGAGCTGTACAAATTAAAAACTTCTTTAGTGTCATTACGAACAACAGAAAAAAAAATTATGCATATCCTTCGTTCTTAAGACAATTAAGTTTAAGCAAACCTTTATAGTTTTCCCGAATTTTCAATTTTTCCGGGACACTTTTCTCATTTATACCTTAAAAACTTAATTAGAACTATAACACAGGGCAACACTTTTTTTGCCCGGGTTCTGATATCTAATTTTGGGTATTAGGGGAACGCTGATTTCAAATCTAGCTACAGTTTTTTTTTTTTGGTCAGCTCTAGTTTTCGAGATATAGCCTAAGGAAATTTTGAAAATAGGCTATTTATGGCATGTTTGGGAGTCTATATTTACAAACACTTGTCTTACAACCAAAATGTGAATGACGATTTTAGGTATGTTCGATATGCTGATTCCAAAAATGCTCTTACTTTTGCTGAGTCGTCTTTAGTTTTTGAGATATCGCTAAAATAAAAATTTTAAATTTATGGCCTCCTTAATTTTGTCTGAATATTTATGCCCTTTTTAATAACTCGAAAACTAAAGCTGCCAGAAAAAACCTAATGCCAGTTTTGGAATCCTGGCATCCAATATAGTTAAAGTTCAAAATTTTGAACTTAAAAATGACAGATATGGTTTTTTTTTCGACTGCAAACCACCTTCAACAATGACAATTTAAAATTTTAGTTGATATGTTTTAACTCTTCGCTCTAATTGTTTTTTTATATAAGCATATATCTGCACTGCTTTGTAGTATCTGCACAAGTTAAAATAAAAGCAAATATCATAAGGGCTTAAGATCGTGATTAAAACTGAGGCACTAAATTTTTTTTTGGAAATTATAGCCAAGCAAAATTGGTTAAAAACGCACTTTATCGACTCTTTAACAGCGATTTGATTGCGAACGCGAGCTGATAGAAACAATTATATAACAGAATCGGAATCAGCAGACTAAAATCCATTTCAGTTGTCAAAGGTCAGGCAAATTGAAAAAGTTCAAATTTTGTCAACACAAAAGTGGTCGTTAAAATTTGTTTGGTAAGGTAAAATTGTACATATGTTAACAATACCCAAGGATTTGAAATCATTTGTACCAAGTTTAAGCGGTATCTTTTAAGAAATATATTTTTTTTAATAGATCAAATTAGAGAAAAAAAAAAATATTTTAGATATATCGAAAAAAGTGGGCGAGGACAATTATTCTTTCCGAACAATTATATGGACTATTACGAACATTTAAAACAAAAAAATTAGCCAAATCGATCCAGGCGTTCTGAAGTGTTGCGATTAACAACGAACTACATTTGAGTTTTATTTATATTTTATTATTCTATATTTTTTTTTCTATAGAGAAAAATTTATATCGAAGAAAACTGTGAGTGGACAACTTTCCTTACCGTTAAAATCGTATTTGAATCTCACCAACTCGGTCCAGTAAAAGTAGGCGTGGACAATTTTTCTGTCCTTAAAAATCTTTTGCGGACTAACCAAATCGGTCTAGCCGTTATAGTTTTTTCGATACATAGAAAAAAGTGGGCGTGGAAAATTTTACTATCCTTAGTTGAATTATGACTAACATTTTCAACAAAAATTAGCCAAAGTGGGCGTAGTCACTTTCTTTTTTCGTATAAAACATTGGAATATGATGAAAATTCATTTAAAAAAAATTTGTCAAATCGGTCCAGCCATTCTCAGATTTTAGATAAATTGAAAAGGTGGGCGTAGAAGTGGGCGTGGTCGATTTTTCTTTCAGTAGAAACTTAAATTGGGTTACTACGAACATGTAAATAAAAAATTACCCAAATCGGTGCAGCCGTTTTCCGATTTTAGATAAATCGAAAAAAGTGGGCGTAAAAGTGGGCGTGGTCAATTTTTCTTTACGTAAAAACCTAAGTTGGACTATGACGAACATTTCAAAAAAAAAATTGCCCAAATCGGTCCAGCCGTTCTCATCTGATGCTGTTACCAACGAACGACAATTGATTTTTATTTATATAGATTTCTAATTCTTAGAAATATTACTAAATTACTAAACCTTATGAGTTGTGTAGTAATTGTGTTATATATTGTTGGACTGTGGCTGGATTACTCAATGCTCCGTTATAAAATAACTCTCCGTTAAATTTAACTTTTTCATACAAATTTTGACATAAGGCTCCGTTAAATCAGCAGTTAGCAGCTAACTTTTCGTTGAGTAATCCGCCCTGTATATTTTATAACTGAATTTTTATTTAGTTCGGTTTGAGTCCATATTAATTATTTCTAAGAAATAATAATTGTTGTACAATGAGAAAATCGGAAAAAAATAAAGTGACAACACAGGCTAAGTGGAGATGTCGACAGCTTTCGGAAGAACTTGAATAGAAACTTTAGGGTCTTAAGGTATTTCCGTAAAAAGTGACTTTTTCATAAAAATGTTGACACATGTATGTTAAACTGTATATTAAGTAATCAGCTCTAAAATACCTCATTTGAGAGGTATTTCTGAGACATTTCTAACAATATAAATTTTGTTCTCATTGAACAACAAATACTAAAAAAAAGGAAATTTTGAGTCTGAACTTGGACCAAAAAATCCGGACCAAATATCCCGGTATTTTAAGAGATTTCACAATCCCAGAAAATCCAGGGTTTGAAAGAAAATAAATTCCGTTATTCGGGATTTCTCAATTCCGAAAACTCACGGGATTTTGGGATTCAGGCATCCCTAGTGTGTACCCTTTTTGTCTATCCAGATTGTTTGAAAGCCCACTGATGATTTTTCGCGACCTCCCAAAAATGCTTTAACGACACCATTGGTGTACAAAATACCATTTATGACAAGTATGGTTTCAACCAAGAACAATAAATCATCGGCTAAGAGGATATTCAAACTTCTAATGCCAAAATAAGTTTGGCATTTTGGCATTTCTTACTTTGGCAGAAAAAAACAGGTGTCAGGTGTTTTTTGCATTTTAGCATTATGGTATTAATTACTTAAGGTGGTATGATACTTGCTAGTTTCTGTATTGGATTTTTTAGGATTGATCGAATGAAACAACAAATGCGAGAAAGAACAAGAAATACAATAAAATAAAAACAAAACAAAAAACAATATTGCCAACTTTTATTTTCAAAATAACTCGCCCAAAATAGCTGAAAAACGGCCAAAACAAATGTAAAATCGCTTCATTCGAGCAAAAACTAATAAAATTGGCAACACTGTTAACATTTTATTCTGGAAATTTCAATTTAAAGTTGAAAATTTTTATATTTTTTTGACAGTCACTGCAAAATTATCGATAACACACGTATATTTTTTGACGTTTTAGGTTTTTTTTTTCATGATATTGTCATACTCTTTACACTTGGTCAGTTTTCCTATGAAAATATATTTGCGCTGTTCACCAAAATATAAAAAATACAAAAACTAGCAAGTATCATAAGACCTTTAGGCAAAAAAAAAAGGGGAGTCTCTGTTGTTTGCGTTTTGGCATTTTTAGATTCGGTGGGCCAGATTTTTTGTTTTTTTTGCCGGTTTTTGAATTTAAAGGGTAAATTCAGAAAAAATGTTATTAAAATAAAAAAGATTTAATTAATCAAAAAAAAAAAATTGAGAAAAAAATTTAAAAAAAACAATAATTAATTTTTATTTGTTTTTTGCCGGTTTTTAGAATTTAAAGAGTAAATTTAGGAAAAATGTAATTAAAATAAAAAATATTAATTAAACGATTTAATTAATTAAAATTAACAAAAGAAATGTAAATCAAAATGAAAAACAGAAAAGATGAAGAATGGGTAAAAGCAAATGTTAGATAAACACGAAAAGTAAATCATAAAATCATGTTATGGAGGTTGTATTTGTTTAGGGCCCGTCTTATACTCTAGGCTAGTGGGTAGAGGGTTAGCACGAGAAGCAGAATTCCCGGTTCAATTCTCGTGATTGATAATATTGTTTTGTTTTCATTTTGAGTAAAAATATTTTTTTTTCAATGTTTTTTCTTAATTTTTTTTTAATTTTAATTAATTAAATCTTTTAATTCATATTTTTATTATTTTAATTACATTTTTCCTGAATTTACTCTTTAAATTCACAAACCGGCAAAAAACAAAAAAATGAATTTACTCTTTAAATTCAAAAACCGAAAAAAAACACAAATAAAAATTAATTATTTTTTTCTTTTTAATTTTTATTTTTTTCTTAATTTTTTTTTTTTTAAATTTAATTAATTTTTTTTTTTAAATTTTTTAATAACATTTTTCCTGAATTTACCCTTTAAATTCACCGGCCCACTGAATTCAAAAATGCCAAAATGCAAACAACAGTAATTAAGTAATTAATGTCAAAATGCAAAAAAACTCCCGACACCCGTTTTTTTCTGCCTAAGTAAGAAATGCCAATCTTATTTTGGCATTAGAAGTCTGAATATCCTCTTATGGGATGATTTATTGTTCTTGGTTCCAATCAGTTACGTTTTGTTACCAACCAGTTTAAAGAAATTTATGCTTTACGAGTTTTGGCAAAAGTCTATATTTTTTTTTTTGAGAAAAAAGTGAAAACGAATTTCAATCACAAAAAACGAGGTATCAATAAATTTTTTGATTGAAACTCCTCCGATGAAAAAATTTTTTATACCAATCCCCAAATTAATAGGTAATTAATTTAATATTTTTTTTATTCAAAAAAATTTCGATTTAGATCACAAATTTGATAACTTTTTTAAATTAATGTCAGATCAAAATAATGATTAATTTAATGAATGATTGTAAGACAATATTATGAAGAATACAAAGAATACAAAGTAAAATCCGATTATTTTGTATATTTTTTCAATTAATGTATTTGATCAAAACAATTAGTTTTTTAATAAAATTTTGTTGAGCAATAGATTTAATTGAACAATTTTAGCCAATAATTTTCGGTGTGTAGTTCTAAAACTGCAATTCAAAATAGTTGTTGCCCTTTTTACGGGGATATTTTAATGTGGGTTATATCTGCGCACACATTTGATATATTAATTTCTAATTAGTTTTTAATACCAATTTTATGCATAGTTCACTAAACTTTCATACATACATTAAGAATAAATATAAACTTTATGAACGTACATACATAAGTGTGTCCCGAAAATTAAAATAATAAGTGCATACGCCCTAGAGCGATTAAATTTTGGAAGCCATCCAGCCCTGGTACTAGTTGTTAAAGAGCACTGTTCAAAAATACCTGCATTTTATGAAAAAAGTTATACTTGGCCACAGCCTGGGCTGGATTGTTCTGAATACAAATATTTTCAAAATTTCCATAGAGCGACTATGGAATTTTGAAAATGTGTAATTTGATACTATATATTTTTTAACGTTGTTTATTTATTTCTTATTCGACCTTTATAGTATAATTATTAAAATAAACTGTTTGAGCTCTATTGTAATTCTTATTAGTTTTTCTTTTTATTCTTTTGTAATTCTTTTTAGAGTTTTAATAAAAAACAAGAATGAACATTATAGTCGGTCAATACCGATCATATGATACCCTACACCAGTGTTTTCCGGAAAATGGGTTCTCAGTTTAAACATGGACCTATTGCATGGACGTATACAGGGGGTGGGCACAGGGGGCACGTGCCCCCCCCCTTTTCGATTTTAAAATTTTTAAAATTTAACACACAGCAACGCATTATACAAGAAAAATACACTGGTTTCAAAATATTTTGGTACTTAAAAAAAAGATTTTATTTTTTTTTATAAAAACTCTAGAGTTTCATCCAATTTCGATTCTAAAAAGTCATTTATATTGAAATATCTGTAAAATATGTTCAAAAAACATATAATATTGGTTTTATATAATAAAAATTATGCATCAGGATCATAGTAACAATGTCTAAAAAAAACGTTAAAACCATTGAATTCTAAGACACTTTTTCTATATTAAATGTGAGATACTGAGATATTATTTCAATAGGAAATTCTCAAATGCTTTTTTTCTATAGAAACATTTTAAGATTCTAATACATTTTTTCGTCAGGAAAATTCTTATATTTTGGATATTTGTTTTCTTATTGAAAAACTGTTAGATTCTGAAAAAAAATTTTATAGAAAATTTAAAAATTATTATTATTTTTTTAAAAGAGAAACTATCAGATTCTAAACTATATTTTCCATAGTAAAATTGTCATATTCTTAAACATTAAAAAAAAAAAAAAAACTAAATCAGATTCCGAAACAATTATTTTATAAAAAACTTTTCAGATGCTTAGACTTTTTCTATCAAAAAAATTTATAATTTTGAAACTTTGTTATAGAAAAATCCTTACATGGACCACGAAACAAGCTTTAATTTAAAACAGCGAGACCACCTGACTTTTTTATGAATATGAGTTTGGAATATCTAACAACAATTTTTGGATATTAAACTAAAATTTTCAATCTAGCACTTTTTCCGGGTTAGATTTTCACAAATGAAAAAATTTTTGAAAATGTACTCAAAAATAAACCTCAAAAATCTGAGGATAATACACCCATTTTGATCCATATGAGTAATCTGCTTTGTTTGCTAAATTTCTGTCTGGATAATCTAGGTCGAGGCAGCAGAAAAATCTCTCAAAACAGCTAACCTACGAATAAGTAGCAGTAGAACCACAAAAAGGCCTAAAAAACGGTTTCGATATATCAAACGAGAATATCGGCAAAAATGCTATACGCTTGAAAAGTTTGGTAAGATGGTTTGAATTAAGGAGGTCAAACTCTATTTAAGTAGTTCATATATTTTGCTTTTGAACACATTTGTTTATAAAAAAAAAAAATATTCCAAGACATTTTTATATATAGACGAAATCGTGTAGGGGGGGGGGGGGGGGGGGGGGAGAGTGTAGTCCTAGTTAAATATAAAACGGCGATGACTAAAAAAATTTTGGAAGTTGTGCCCCCCCGTTTTCAAATTCCTGGATACGTCACTGACCTATTGGATCTATCTTCCCTTAGATCTTTAATTACTGTAAAAACACACATAAACCAACTTTAAGTGAAATTAGCTTATTTTTGATGCCAATAGACCGAGTTGACTGAATATTGGTCGAGATTTTTATAAGGGGTTTAATAAGGGAATTATCTCAAACCTTATGAACCGATTTGCATGAAACTTAAAATATATATAAAAGAGACAATTCTAAGGTTGGGGTGTCTCGGCTTATCGGGGGTTAAAAAAATGGCGAAAAATTGTTATTTGGACTTTTTAGCCATTTCTTTCTAAGAAACTTTATAATGTTTTCATATGAGAAGAAAGTTTTTTTAATCCCTATCCAACAGTTGCATAACATTGTAAAAATTTAGATTCATTATACATTTTTTTCATGAAAATGTGTACATTTTGGGGGGTATGAAGACATAGACCTTCGATGTCCATATGAATACGAAATAATCCTTATTAAATTTAAGTCGACACGTATTTTTGCTCTAGACGATATTCCTGTTAGTTCGGGAGTTACCGAAATTTTTCCATATTTCGAAAGGATACCTGTCATTATTTAAGCCAAATTTTAGCCTAGTTACAAAGGGCCATTTGTATGGGGGCTAGGTCTAAATGTATAAAAAATTGTTGATTGCCTAATACCCTATTCACACGTACAGTTTTAAATCGTTTTTAGCAGCAATATTTTTAGCACTTTCTTTATTCTATTACAGTATATTGACAGAAAATGCTAAAAATAATTGCTAAAAACGGTTTAAAACTGTAAGCAGGGCTGCCAGACTTGGGGATTTATCCCCAAAGTTGGGGATTTAATGCTAGAAAAAAGGACAACAAATCTCATTTGGGGATTGGGGATTTTTATGGGGATTTCCAAAATTATTTTGGGGATTTTTTGGGGATATTAGAAATTAAATCTATATAATATAACAAGCTCAATTTAATAAAATCAACGATTTTTTAAAATACTTAGTTTAAGTGATAACCACTCTTGACTACAAGATTACGACGCTCATTTAGCAAAACTTGCATTTTTCGGCTGTTAAATGTATATTAAAATTGCCAAACACCGTTTATTTACGCGTTTGGGAATTTGTTGGGGATTTTTTAATTGCTAAATCTACGAAATCAAATTATAAAATTACCGCTAATAATTTTTTTTTTTAAATTAAGAAAAAAATTTTTGTGTAATTAAAAAAACGATTTTTTTATTGTTTGGGGATTTTTGGGGACATTTTGTTATATTTTTGGGGACAACGGAAAAAAGTACCTGGCAACGCTGACTGTAAGTGTGAATAGGGTATAAGTCTCACCCCTACCGTAATCACCTCTTCAATAAACATTGTTCTAGGGTTATGTCTTACAAAATTTTTGATTTCATGACACGCTTATGAACCTACATACATAAATTTATAAATTAACTGATAAGATTTTTTATAGTGTGAATTTTCTATAAAATGAAATTTCCAATTCGAGTGCCTCCAACAATGTGTTAGAGATTAAATACGCGTGTTTATTCCATATGATTGTTTGGAAATTTCCAATTTCATTTATTATTTAATATTGTAATAATATTTTGAAAACTGAATTAAAAGATTATAAGAAATACTTACAGAGACAACCCCTTAGGGAATTTCCGTCATAATTGCATTACTTTTAAATGTTTGAATCTTGCATTAAAAATCTTAAATATAAATTTAACTTTTTTTGAACTTACCGCCGAACAGCGGTTTATTTATTTTTTTTTTAAATAATTTAGTACCGGGTAAAATTCGTTATATATTGGTACCGGTATAAACTCATACCGGTTATAGCAAACTTAATTTGAAACTTAAGCTTGACCCCACATGTGCAATAGGGGCACCACCAGGGGCCCCTAAAGTAGGACACTTTTATCATAATTCAACTTTAAATGCTTTAATCGGTGCAAGACTTACTTCACTCCTTCGATCTCATTACTTTTTTACCAGCTATATCGGCCGAAAATGGAATACAACTCTCACATATGGACAGGGGCTTCAGAGTCAACTTAAAGCTTGTGGACCGTGTTCAGTGGATGGCGGTGAAGCTTATCAATGACAATAGTTTATCCACTCTATTGATTCATTAGAGCATCGTCGGAATGTGGGTTGTGTGGCACTGTTCTATCGATATAATCATGGAAGGTGTTCATCTGAGATAAGTGAAATTATTCCCAGGCCCAGTGGCGGGTACAGCTTTTGGGTTTGGGGGGGAAATTTTTTTTACTTCGAAAAAAGAATCATAGATTCACCTTTGTTGACGAGCAAAAAAAGATACGTTTTTTTTGCAAAGAAAGTGAAGGGAAAGCTATAAAATCATCAAATTTTTTAGTTTATGCCGAGAAGAAGGTTTGTTTTTTCATGATCATATTTTGTTTAGATCAACTTTTTTAACTTGTTTTAAAAGAAAATTGTATATTTTTCGTACATGTAAGAAGAGATTTTTTTAATAGAAAAATTCTTCCTACATAGAAAATATCAGATGTTGAGACATTTTTCGTGAAAAAAAATATTCTTTAAAGGGAAAATGTCTCAGAATAAAAGTCTCAGAATCTGAGACATTTTTCGTATAGAAAAATTTTCAGATTTTTAAAAGAAATTTAAAAGAAAATTGTATATTTTTCGTA
>CAWUER010000306.1:0-54707 GCA_963921195.1 Pegoplata infirma
TCTCTAGTACAAGGCGTAGTCAGTAATAGGGTGTTCAATTAATCGGGTTTCTTTATTGTTCGATTAAACGATTAATCGACATTTGGCATTTTGGACTTATTCGATTAATTGAATAAAATTTTAAAATTGATCAATTAATCGAATAATTCCAAATACAGAAATTTTCTAAATTAAAGATATATTTCTACAATTTTAGAATAAATTGTAACTTGAGTAAATAAACAGTATTAGTTAAAAGTATTTTAACATTTTATTAACAGAAACAAAAACACCAAAACAAACAAAATGTATCAAATACAAGTTTTTTCCAAATTTTTTTGAGAAAATTAAAAAAAAAAAAATTTGGAGATTTGAAAAATGTTTAGAATTCAAAAATTATTTTTGTTGCCAAATTTTTATGGACTACCGATATCACAAACATTTCATATTAAATATCTGACTAGATTTGGGAAAATGTTAAACAAAAAATATTTTGTTTGATTTTTTCTGCAAGTACAGATCGAGCACGGGCTCTAATTATATTTGTTATAAGGGTTCAAGTTGAAAAAAATGCAGAAGAAAAATTGAATTTCTAAAAATTATAGACATTTCTGGTATTTCCCATACCGGTTTCAAACACCCCAGTTAGTGTTATCATCAGTAGGATTTTAAATGTCGGTTTGTCTTGTTAATGAAAACTGTTTTTTATATATGTGAATATTTATAGTTTCTACAGAATAAATTTTGACAGTTTCCAACACTACATATTTCTAGCAATCTCAACCTCAATTCATTCTTTCTTTCAACTTTTTTGTCTCTTACATTATTTAGCAAGGGTTACCAACATGATCTGGAATTGCAGACACAAATGAAGGAATTTGCATTTTCTGTTTCGGAGACGTGCCTAATGGCGACATATTTTGTCAGTAATTTTATTTTATTTTTTCAGTAAGTACAGATCGAGCACGGGCTCTAATTATATTTGTTATAGGGTTCCAGTTGAAAAAAATGCAGAAGAAAAATTGAATTTCTAAAAATTATAGACATTTCTGGTATTTCCCATACCGGTTTCAAATATTTTTTTTTATTCAATATTTTGTTTTGAGTATATTCATAGTTTTTTTTATTTTTATAATTTAGTGGGTTTTTCCCAAAACTTGAAACTTTGACCGATTTTAGCGCAATCATAGAGTCAACCGATTTTGGGCCAAAATTTTATCTGGTACTGTTTTTAGGTCGTTTAAAAAATTCATGCGTCAGGAGCAGCGAACATCCGAAAAAAATAAAAAAAAAGGACCACTGTTTTTTTTTTATAAATTCCAACAGCCACTTACATTTGGTTTTTATAATCTTCAACCACAGTATGGGGTAGGGTGGCCCAAAATTCCTTTTGCTTCGCTACAGGTTAACGTACCTTAAAAAATGATAGATGGTACCGTAACTAATATTTTGAGCCAAATTGCAGCACCCTACGACTATTAGAAGGGGATGCTAACTGATCACATGTGTTTGCAACCTCCGAAGAAATCTAAAAAAAAAAAATTTTGCAATCCTAAAAATTACTACATGGAATGGTATCGCTACAAGAGCAAATAAGTCACATATGGCCATTTTGCCCTAAGGTTGCCTACAAAGGACAATGAGGACATTTTTGTTTTGATAAGGAAAAAAACAAAAAAAAAAATTTTTGATATTATACTCAAATTAAAGATATTTATATTACCTTTCAAATGAACTTTATGGCAACTTAATGGTCCGCATAGTTTTTGAGTTACAGCGGTTTTAGTGAAATGCAGGGTTTCGCTTTTTTTAATATGTATTTTTTTTGTTTAAAGCTAAGTACTCTGTTTTTTACGGTGAAAATTTGGCTTAAACTTTAAACGCCTCAAAACGCAATAAAACATTTAAAAACAACTTTTGACAATTATAAGAAAGAAACGATCATAACAAAACTGAAATGTCACATTTTCACGACAATTTTAATTGTCTTGTATAATAAAAATGCGTGAAAACTTTTTTAACAATTTCCCTATAATTCCTCGCGTTGCCAAAATTTATTTTTTTTATATGGAGTTTGACAGATTTTTTCCCGTGAAATCAGACAGAGTACTTAGCTTAAGGACAAACTTAGGACAAAATGGCCACATATGAATTATGTGCTTTTGTTACGCTAGCATTCCATATGGTTGTTTTTAAGATTCCAATAAAAAAAAATTTAAGATTTCTTTGGACGTTGCAAACACTTATGATGAGTTAGCACCCCCTTCCAATCGTTGTAGGGTGCTGAAATTTGGCGCAAATTGTTCGTTACGATGCCATCTATCATATTTTGAGGTACGTTCAGTTGTGACTTATACTTGATATTTTTCCATATGTTAATGGGCCACACTAGTATGGGGGTATACTCACTTTGTCATTCCGTTTGTAACGCATCGAAATATCGGTCGGGGACCCCATAAAGAATATATATTATTGATCCATGATCGATTCTAAGAAATTCTATGAATGTCCGTCTGTCCGTCCGTCCGTCTGTCTGTAGATAACACAATGCAGTCCAAAATAAAACAGCTAGACTCCTGAAGTTTGGCACAAATATGTCTTATGTTCATAGGCAGGTTAAGTTCGTGAATGGGCAAAATCGGGCTAGGGGGAAAAAAGAACGGAAAAAAGAACGGAACCCTTAAAGAACGGAACCAACCACTAAAAAAATACACTTTTTTTACGTGTTTTTTTTGTATTTTTGTAAAATAAATGAAACATTTGGTATATTTATCGCGATGGGAAGGTGCTCTCAACGTCCCCACTGACTCCATCAACCCCCTCCCCCCTCCAAAAAAAAAAGAAACCCCCCTGAATTTTTTAAATGTTTTTACATTTTGGAGGGTATAAAAAATTCGGCCCAGCCGAATTTAACACTCTCACTTGTTTTATTTGACTTTAAACTTTAATGGAATTATACATATTTCCTGAAAAACCATATATAATTATTAATCGATTAATCAGAGTAAATTCTTCGATTAATCCTTTAATCGAAATTAGCAATTTTAAATTAATCGAAAAATTATTCGTCTAAAATTGTTAGATTAATCGAACAAAAATTAATCGACTGAACACCCTAGTCAGTAATACGAGCATTTATCGGATTAAATTGTATATTTACGCGTTTTGTTTTTTTTTTTTTGGCATTTTTTTAGTTAATTAGGGCGGATTACTCAATGAAAAGTTAGCTGCTAACTGCCGATTTAACGGAGCCTTATGTCAAAATTTGTATGGAAAAGTTAAATTTAACGAAGAGTTATTTTATAACGGAGTATTGAATAATCCAACAAAACGACTAAATTACCATTCATATATTTTTTATGAAGAAGAAAAATTCTGTCTGACAAAAACTTTGGTGTTATTGGTTTGGAGATTTTTTTGGGAATATTTTGCTATATTTTTGGGGATAACGGAAAATGTACCTGGCAACGCTGGGCTCTCTTATAAATATTATTTTGTCTGAGTATCAGTAATTAAAACAAGTTTGAAAGAGTTATTTTATAGAGTTCTCTTACTATGATCAGCTGTGGTGGTGAAATAAGATACATATGTATGTAGTAATTATGTTTGTTATGATTTGTTTGTTTTTGTTTTTAAATCAGCTGATTTGTTTAGGGTTACCAGCGGAATTTCATATAGGTCCCATAACAATTTTAGTACACCTTTGAGTACACATTTAGTTGGCCGATTGCACGAATAACCTCAATACTGTCCAAAACATTTTTAAAACTAATGAATTGGAATGCAAAGTCACTTACATACAAGGGAAGCACTCCAACCTCTGTTAACCGATTTATTATGTTTTTTTTTTATTTATTTAGTCTATGGATTAAATCCTTACAGACTTAAAAAATTTTAACCAAAAATTATTTACAAAATTATATAACAACAAAAAAAAAAACATAATTAAATATTTAAATATACCAGGCGCGGATCCACGGGGGGATCCCCCCAAACCGAATTCGAAAGAAAAAAAAAATTTTTCTATGAAAAATGTTAAAGAATCTTAAAATTTTTCTAGATAAAAAATGTCGCAGAATGTTAAAATTTTTCTATATGAAAAAATTTGAGAATTTTTTTAGAGAAAAAATTGAGAATTTTCTATAGGAAAATCCTTAAATGTTTTATATAGGAAAAATCGTGGAATTTTTCTATAGGAAAAAATTTTTTTATAGAAATTGTTCTATGAAAAATGTCTAAGGCTGGATTACTCAATGCTCCGTTATAAAATAACTCTCCGTTAAATTTAACATTTTCATACAAATTTTGACATAAGGCTCCGTTAAATCGGCAGTTAGCAGCTAACTTTTCATTGAGTAATCCGCCCTGTTTCTAAATGTTAGAATTTTTCTTTGTAATAAAAGTCTCAAAAAATTAAAACTTTTCTTTATAAAAAATACAAGAATTTTTCTAGACGAAATATTTGGGAATTTTTCTAGACGAATTTTGTTTTTATTTTTCTAAATGAATAATTTGGGAATTTTAAAAATGTAGCAGTTTTTCTATAGGAAAAATCTGAGAGTTTTTTATAGGAAAAATCTAAGAATTTTCTATATTTAAAATTTAACAATTCTTCTGGGTAAAAAGAAAATAGGAAATGAAATCTTGAGTGAGCATTTTTTCCCGAATTTTTAAGAATCTCAAAAGTTTTCTTTAGAAAAATTGTTTTATTTTTGAATAGAAAAAAAGTAAAATTAAAATAAAAATTTTCTATAGGAAAAATAATAAAATTTTCTTCAGGGAAAATTTGAGAATTTTTTATACAAAAAATGCAATAGAATCTTAGACTTTTTCTATAGGAAAAATTATACAGAATCTGGGACTTTTATAGGAAAAATGTTTCGGAATCTAAGTATTTTTCCTTTGGAAAAATGTCTCAGAATCTGATATTATTTTTATTAGAAAGATGTCTCAGAATCTAAGACTTTTTAAAAGGAAAAGATGGGACCTTTTCTATAGGAAAAAAGTCCTAGAATCCTAGAAAAAATTTCCGATTTTTTCGATAGGAAAAATATCTCAGAATTTTTGAGTTTTAATATTAAAAAACTATTCTAAAATGTATGACTTTTTCGATAGGAAAAATAACTCAGAATCCAAGTCTTTTTCTATAAAAATTACCTTAGACTCTGAGAATTTTAGAAAAAATATTCTAAGAATTTAGGAAAAAATAGCACAGAATCTAAAAAAAGGTCTTAGATTCCGACATTTTTTTTATTTAAAAAAATGTCTCAGAATCTAAGACTTTTTTGTAGGAAAAATTTCGAACTCTAAAACTTTTTCTATAGGAAAAATTACTGAGAAACTAAAACATTTATTTAGGAAAAAAATTTGTAGAAAGATCGTTTCGGTATCTTAAACCTTTTCTGTAGAAAAAATAGATTAGAAAAAATTTTTAATATTTCACTAAATCTGAGAATTTTTCTTTTCGAAAATTTTTTCTACATATAGAAATTTTTGGTGTGAGAATTGCATAAGTATCTGAGAATTTTCTATATAAAATTTTTTCAGAATTTAAAATCGTTTGTATAAATTCTGATTAATTTTTATTCAAAAATAAAAATTGTTACATTCGACCTTTAAAATATTATATTTTTAGTAGGTTTATTCTAGCATTATTTCCTTTACTTATTAAACTTTGATATTGTCATAGAATAATATTTTGAAAATTATTCTATCAGAATATCATAGCTTTAAGAAGTAAAGGAAATAATGACCTCGAGCTAGAATAAACCTACTCAAAGTATTTTTGTATTAATTTTAAAAGTTTTCAGTATCAAAATGCCTCAGAACCTCAGAATTTTTCTATTGGGATAACGTCTCAGAATCATAAACTTTCTCTTTAAGCAAATGACTCGGAAAATTTTCCTTAAACATTTAAGTTTTTTTTTATAATAGGATTAAATTTTTAAAATTTGAAAATGTTTCTATAGAAAAAATCATAATTAACAAGAGTTGAACTCTAAAAAACCTTAACCAATGATTCAAATTCGACCTGAAGTTCCATGCAAAAAAACATTTTTTTGAGCAAAAAAAAATTTCCCCCCCCCCCCCAAACCCAAAAGCTGGATCCGCGCCTGAAATATACACTCAAAAAAAAGAATTAACTTAAACTTTGGAAAAATTTTCTTCAAAATAGTTTATAAATTTTCCCACAATTTAGTTAAATTTAACTGAAAGTTGAGAAATTTTCTTAACTGATAGGAAAAAAATTTAGTTCATGTACTGTTAAATAGGCCATAATTTTCCTTAAGTGGAATTCCCTAATACATGGAAGAAATTCTTACCGCCAAAGAAATTTTCCCTAAATAATTGAAATTAAAACATATTTCTAAAAACAAAATTTAGTTCAAAAAATTCAGTTTTAGGACGAAATTTCCTACCAATTAGTTCATCATATTTATCTTCTTTAATTTAAGGAAGTTTTTTCCACAAGTTTAGTAAATTTTTCATAACTTGAAATTGTTTTGTTGATTTTTTATTTTTTCATGCTTGCTTGTAGTTCACATTTTGTTTATTATTTGTAGTATATGAAAAAATGAGCTTGGTCTTGTATAACAAGAAATAAATTTAATGTTTACATTTTTTTCTACACATGTATGTGTTAAGGAAAAAATAATATTTTAATCACAACAAAGGCCTTGGCGAATTACACACAGAATTCTCATTATGTACATTTTTTATTATAAATATAAAAAAGTATGAAATTAACTAATTTTTAGGAAAAATTTCCTCATCAGAAATGTTTTTTTAACTAAAAAATAGTAAATTTGTTTCCTCTTTCTAGTTCAAATTAGTCCTTAATTTTAAGAAAAATATGGACTAAAAAGTAGGAATACATGGCAATGGAGCTAAATCATTATCAATTTTCCTTGGATTTAGTTAATTTTCCCTTGTTTTAGTTAGTTTTTTTCTGAGTGTAGTATTATTTTACGTTTTACGTTTTACAACATCAACATTTAAAGAAAAATCAATTTCTCCCGGAATCTATAATAAACCTCGCAAACAAAAAATCAGAAACTGTTTTTGGACAGATTCAATGTGATTACTGTGCTTGTTATATTAAAGGTCCCAAATTAATGAGCCCTTTTCCAAAATCGGTCGTACAAGAGAAGTATATAGCATTTTTGTAACGTACGGATCACTAAACTCCTTGGCCCACCGCATAATGAAAGCAAGTACGCCTCTGGCCTTATTTACTGTCATATGAATATGAGAGACAAAATTAAGTTTCGGATCAAATAGTATTCCCAAATCCAGAAAAATATCAACTTGTTCCATTTGGTGTTCATCAAAGAAGTAGCTAATTTTTATAGGCCTTTTTCTAGAAAAGCACATAGATTTAAATTTTTTTAGGTTAAGGTACATTAGGTTAAAATTGCACCAATTTTGAAAATTATCTAAGTCCATTTGTAGAAAATTATGATCAGACGGATTTTTATAGCTCGAAAAGATCTTGACATCATCGTCATACAACAATATTTTTGAATGTTTTATCACATTTGGAAGATCGTTTATAAATAAAGAAAAAAGAACTGGCCCTGAGTGGCTTCCTTGAGGGACCCCGGACTTAACAGCTATGTATTTGGAAGTAAAGTTTTTATGTCGTACACTTTGCTTTCTATTAAAAAGGTATGATGAAATTCAGTTTAGACTGTTAGGGGAAAACCCTATTAATTTCAATTTAATCAGGAGGAGATGATGCTTAACCTTATCGAATGCCTTACTAAAGTCAGTATAAACGACATCTGTTTGATTCCCATTTATCCTCGATTAATTATAGTTGTTAAATTTAAAAGATTAGTGACAGTTGAACAGCCCTTCCGAAAACCATGTTGATAAGGTCCAATGGGAAAAAGTTCCCCCTTGGAGAACTAAACCAACCTAAGAAAAACCGAATTTTTTGCAGGGTTTTTTGTACCTTTGCTAAGCAAATGCAACATTTTTATCTTAGAAGAAGTTCAAAATCACAAGGGGAAGGTGCCCCCTAATGTCTCCCACCTACCCCCCCCCCCACACCCCCCAAAAAAAAAGACGCCCCTGATTTTTTTTGTTTTTTTACATTTTGGAGGGTATAAAAGATTCACAGCCGCATGTAACACTCTCACTTGTTTATATTAAAACTCCTGTAAAACAAAAACTATTATAGTTATTTTCAAAATTTTTACATTCATGGTTCCAAAGAATATACATAATAAATATCAAATTAATAGAATTATCGTAGTGGCTTTGCTAAACTACTACTCGAAAAAGATCGGCGAATTTCCATACAAATGTATGAAAATCCGCCCTCCTTTGAACTTTAACGTTAAATTATGAGAATATTTTCAAAAAAACATGGCATTATTTTTTACCAATTGTATGCGATCACAACGATAAGAATACTTCCTCAAAATTCCAACTCATTTCTACAAAAAATGTGGCATTGGCGATCTACTACTCGAAAAAGATCGGACGCTTTCCATACAAATTTATGAAAATCAGTAGAAATTAGTTCTTTGAGTAGTAAAACACACAGTTTTTATCTTTGAACTCCTGTAAAACAAAAAATATTATACCGATTTTCAAAATTTTTACATTTTTGAAATTTTTAAAAATATCAAATTAATAGGATTATCGTAGTGGCTTTGCCACACTTCTACTCGGAAAAGGTCGGCGAGTTTCTATACAAATGTATAGAAATCCGACCTCCTTTGAACTTTAATGTCAAACTGTGAAAAAAAATTTCAAGAAAAGACGAAAACAATTTTTACCAATTATGATCGCATATATGATAAGAATACTTCTTCGAAATTTCAACTTATTTTTACCAAAAATGTGGCATTGGCGAACTACTACTCGAAAAAGCTCGGCCAATACAAATGTATGAAAATATGCCGTCTTTTGAGCTATAATGTCAATTTGTAAGAAAAAATTTAAGAAAACATAATATTATTTTTTTTTTCAATTATGATCGCATATATGATAAGAATACTTCCTCGAAATTTCAACTCATTTGCTACCAAAAATGTGGCATTAGCGAACTACTACTCGAAAAAGATCGGCCGATTTCCATACAAGTGAATTAAAATCAGCCCTCTTTTGAACTTTAACGTCACTTTTTGAAAGTTTTTTCAAGGAAACATAAAGTTATTTTGGTGCCAATTATGATCGCACGTATGATGAGAATACTTCCCCAAAATTTTAATTCATTTCTACAAAAAATGTGGCATTGGCGAGCTACTACTCGAAAAAGAGTTTGAAAGTCAGCGCTTGTTCCCGCCCACCAACATGTATGTGTGGGCATTCAAATGAAATGTAATTTGTATTTTTTGTATGTATTTTAACAATATTGTACCCCCTAGACCCACATTAGAATCTTTCTGTTCAATAGTTTACCCATTTAGTTAGGGTTGCCAGATTTTTATTTTCATAAAAATCATACTTAATTCCCCGATTTAAAAATTATATCTGGTGTAATATACTCATATATAGTCTGATCTTTTAAAATATAATTGTATCTGGTTAGATCTGTCGTATCCCAAATTAAGTCACCATTTTCAGCATCTGTCATTTATTAAATCAAATTCCGAAAATTTAAAAGTTTGAAATCTAGCAACACTGATCAGATTCAATTGAATATAATTAAAAATGATCATTTATAATCATATTAGACCATATCTAATCTATTTAATGGTTCTTCAACCTACTTTAAAACTAGTATTAGAAACCCGAGTTGTATTACACTGTGCAACAAATTTTGGGTCATTGCATTGAGCCTCAATGCCTTCAACGCCATATGAAGGTATACCATCAAATGAACAAAATCACCAACGGGTTTTGCACAGTCAGTTCGAAGTTCTTTTTTATAGCCCACTGAAGTTTCCATTTTTTTTGTCAAAGGCGTTTGGAAAACGCCAAAAATACTTTAATAAAAACACTTCAAAATATGATTTGATGTCTTCAGTGAAATTTTATGGCGGTTCTTTTCTTAGAACATTTTAACCCTCTAACTGCCATTTTAAGGGGTCATTTTAGTCCTTTTTCCAAACCTAAACACAGAAGTCTAATAAAACGTCCATTTAGAGCGGTAAAATGTTCTACAAATATTTTCCTCATAAAATTTAACTAGGGGTTGTCAAATGTTCAAATTTTGTGCGACATGCGCAAAGTGCTTAAAAAGGGGCAAGTATAAATAATCAATGTTTGTTATTTTTTTTTTTACCAAAGCAGTGTTAAAAAATATCGACAAAAAAGAGTGCAAATATACTTTTGAGCTAAAAATTGTATTCTGATGTGTTTTATAAAATTTAATGATGATTCTTTTCTTTGACCAAATTAACCCTCTAGCTCCCGTTTTTAAGGGTAATTTTTGTCCTTTTTTAAAAGAAATACAAAAAAGTCTATAAAAAAAAGCCAGCTAGAGGGTTAAAATGTTTTACAAATATTTTCTGCATCAAATTTTACTAGGGTACGTCTAAGTCAGAAAGTTCGTCTAGCATACAGAAAATGCTTAAATATTTTAAAGTATTAAAATTTTTATTTATTTTATTTTGGGGCCGAAATATAAAAAAAACAAGTAAAAAAGTTAAATTCGACTTTGTCGAATGTATTGATACCCTCCACAATGTAAAAAAGTTTATTTGCAAAAAAAAAAAACAACTTTTAAAAAAAATCCGCGAAAAAAAAATTTTGGTAAAAAAAAAAAAAATTTGACGATAATGTTTTTTTTTTTTAAATATGTTTGTACTTGTTTAAATACCATTCGGTGATCAATTCTGTTCACATATGTATGTCAACCAGCAGCCAAATTAAAGCATTTTGTGTTTTTAGGTTATGTCGGGGTCCTTTTTTTTGACTCAAAAGAAAGCTTAGGTCATTCCCCCACCTTACTCTTCTTCGTCCCCAAATATATTTTTACTCCACCAACAAATTTCCAATAGAACGGCATCACGCAACTTTTTATCTGAAATGGTGATCACGGCCAAAGTATTAAACAGATAAAACAGATAAAACAGACAAAACAGATATAGATATATAAGACTTATAAGCATATTTACTTGTTGTTGCTCTAAGTAGTTTGGTATTGCATTTGAGCGAAATCGGTTCAGCGCACAGTGCCACATTTGGCCAATCTAGCACGACAAAAATCAAAAAAAAAAGTTCCCCGATTTTCATGATATGTTTGTATGTATTATAGAACATTCCTAATAGCACGGAAATAATCATATAAGATCGATAATTCTGTTCGTTACTAACAGGTGGGTGCATAAAGTAGCATCTTGTAAAATCCTGTAACTACTGCACATTATTTCGCATAAATTAAGTCGAGTTTAAACTGTTGTAACTTTTGAACAAAAAGAGATATTTATCCACTCTTTTTTGGTAATTTTAAAGGATATTTAAATGCTTTAAGTCATATCTTTTCTTTTTTCTTAAAACAAATTTTTCTATTTTTTTTAAATTTTTTAACAAAATAAAAATTTTTGAAAAGAAAATTATGTATTTATTTTTTTTGATGGAATAGAACTTTTGTATTTGGTCCGTATTGGTCGCCGGACTTTTTCAGATATATTGACCAATATCCATAGTAATTATTTCAACGGCTAACTTTTGCGACCGTCTGCGACGCCGACCACAGTGGGGCGATATGTTAACCTTGTTTTTACATATTTTTTAAAAATATTTTAAAAAAGTGGGCGTGGCAGTTGTCTGACCGCCCCCTTTCTTTGTGATATTATTTCTACAGTCATTGAGAGTATATATACCAAATTTAAAGAAATTATAACCAAAATTACAAATTTTAAAAAAGTGGGCGTGGCCCTTAACCGGCCTCCCACATTTTTCATAATGTTATTTTCGAAGTCAAAACGAACATTTATACCGAATTTCAAGTCAATATAATTAAAATTGGATTTTTGTCGTCCTAGATTGGCCAAATGTGGCACTGTGCAGCGGTTCAAAAGTTATGAACGAAAGTAAGAACACCTCGAAACATTCAACATAACCTAAAAACACAAAATGCTTTAATTCGGCTGCTGGTTGACACATGCGAACAGAATTGATCACCGAATGGAATTTAAACAAGTACAAACATATTTTTTTACAAAAAAAAACATTTTCTTCGAATTTTTTTTTACCAACAAATTTTTTTCGCAATTTTTTTTTTTTTTTTTAAATTTGTTTTGTTTTTTTTTTTTGCAAATAAACTTTTTTACATTGTGGAGGGTATCAATACATTCGAAAAAGTCGAATTTAACTTTTTTACTTGTTTTTTTTTTTTTTTTTTGGATATTTTTGGCCCAAAAAAAATATAAAAAAAAAATTTTAATACTTTAAAATTTTTAAGCATTTTCTATATGCTAGACGAACTTTCTGTCTTAGACGTGCCCTAGTAAAATTTGATGCTGAAAATATTTGTAAAACATTTTAACCCTCTAACTGCCTTTTTATAGACTTTTTTGTATTTCTTTTAAAAAAGGACAAAAATGACCCTTTAAAACGGGAGCTAGAGGGTTAATTTGGTCAAAGAAAAGAATCATCATAAAATTTTATAAAACACATCAGAACATAATTTTTGGCTTAAAAGTATATTTGCACTGTTTTTGTCCATATTTTTTAACACTACTTTGGTAAAAAAAAAAACAAACATTGATTATTTATACTTGACCCTTTTTTAGCACTTTGCGCATGTCGCACAAACTTTGAACATTTGACAACCCCTAGTGAAATTTTATGAAGAAAATATTTGTAGAACATTTTAACCCTCTAAATTGACGCTTTATTAGAGTTCTGTGTTTAGTTTTTGAAAAAGGACTAAAATGACCCCTTAAAATAGCAGTTAGAGGGTTAAAATGTTCTAAGAAAAGAACCGCCATCAAATTTCACTGAAGACATCAAATCATATTTTGAAGCACAAATGTGTTCTTATTATAGTATTTTTGACTTTTTCCAAACGCCTTTGATAAAAAAATAAAAACTTCAGTGGGCTATAAAAAAGCAATCAGAACTGACTTTGCAAAACCCTTTGGAGATTTTGTTCATTTGATGGTCTACTTTCATATGGCGTTGAAGCCATTGAGGCTAATTTTGTTTGTTGCACAGTGTTATTAAGATTGTTTGCATTAATCAACAATCAACTTTACTTCCATGTTCGATGTCAATGTCAAAAGCCTGTCTCATCCTTCAGCCGCTCTCTTATCACCAGATTTTTTTTTTTCTTTTTTCTCTCTTTTTTAATTGCTTTTTTAGTATTTAATTCATTATAATGTTCAATAATTTCTTTGTTCGATTTATAATTTTAAAAAATGTAAAAATAATATTTTTGTAAATACTTTTGTAAATTTTATATCCCAGCTGATGTACATTTGCTACTGTAGCTAAAGTAAATAAATAAATAAATAAATTAAACTCATGTCTTGATAAGGGAGCAGATTTTTAAGCTTTGATTGTTTAAAATCAGTAAATTTATCCATCTAATATTCTGCTGTCTCAGCATAGTTTCCTGCTAATTTGACTCATATAATAATAGAGTTATCAAATAAGTCTTTTTATTAAAAACTGTTAAAGTAAATCATACATTAAAAATTGTAAAATAATTCTGTTGTTAAAAAAATTTACAAAATTGCGGGAATCGGTGACAAAAAGCGGGACAGTCCCGCCGAATGCGGGACGTCTGGCAACCCTACACTTAGTAGTTAACCGGGTAAAAGGCTTGATACACAAAAAACTTTATTTAGCGAAGCCGCTAAATTAATTTATGGACTTTGTAATCCCTGAGCACGGGATTATTAATAAAAAAAAATATTGAACAAAAAAAAAAAATATTGATAAAAAAAAAAAGGGATGAGAAAAATATTGATGAAAAAAAAAATATTGATGGAAAAAGAAATATTGATGAAAAAAAAATAATATTGATAAAAAAATATTGATAAAAAAAATATTGATGAAAAAAAAATATTGATGAAAAAAAAAAAAATATTGATGAAAAAAAAAATTTATGAAACACAAAAAAAAAAATTTATGAAAAAAAAATATTGATGAAAAAAAAAAAAAAATTAAGAAAAAAAAAATTTTATGAAAAAAATATTGATGGAAAAAAATATTGATAAAATTATAAATATTGATGAAAAAAATATTGATAAAAAAAATATTGATGAAAAAAAAATATTGATAAAAAAAAATATTGATGCCAAATAATTATGTTACGTTTTATGCACCAGCTGGAGGATATTTGTTCTATTCACCACAAGGTAAATTATTATCCAAGTTACAAACCCAAGTTCCCGAGTAAAAAAGTTCCTATATAATTGTATATAATTTTATAAACATCATATATGATCAAATAGAATTATATAGAATTTGATGCGAAAAATGAGTCGATAAAACTAAATAAAATTTGATCAATGTTTCATATATTTTGATAAATTTTTATATAATTTTATGCGAAATTTGGACCCCTATTTTTATATAATAATAGCAAAATTATATAAATAGATATAATTATATAAAAATATATAAAATTGTATAAAACTGTATAAAACTATATAAAGTTACATAAAATTATATATAATTATATATAATTAAAACAAAATTTTATAATTTATAAAATTATATATTGTTTTATATAATTTGATATAGTTGTATATACCCAGGCAGAAACTGCCAACCGTTCCAAAGAAAAAGTCTCGGCAAAGCACTTTATTTTTTGTGTAGAAGGTAGTATGAATTCGAAAAAGTGCTTTCTAAGCGCTTTGCCAATGTTTTTCTATTTAAATCCGTTCAAAGTATAAATATTTCATTAAAATTTATTAGTTTTCATAACAATTGGAATTTTATTTTTCCTTGCAGGATAAGTGGCTCATCCTTGATAGTTCTCATGATATGTCACTTAAACACAATGACCTACATATTACAAACTTGACACCTTTTATGTAAAAACACCAGTTTCTTTCGTGAGGAAGTGTCTTAAACTCCGGATACATCACCCTTAAACTCCGGATACATACCCGTTTCGGTACAATACACCACTTCTTTTTGGGACTTTTCCAAATTTTTTCCTAAAAGCATTTTTATTAAATTTTTTATTCCAAAACGCAAAGAAAACTGCAAACAATTTTTTCCGGGACTTAGAAAATTGTTCAAAGTTTGTTCAAAATTTTTTTATCCTAATAAATGCGTCAATAAATTTTTTTATCCTAATTTAATAAATTTCTTTATTCAAATAAACACCAAAAAAAGTTGTGTCTTATGAACTTATGTATACAATTTTGATACGTCCCATTTTTTTTTGTTCTAAAAGTGCTATAATAGTACCATATTTTTTGTTTTAAAAGCGCTTTCAAAGCGCTTTAAAATAGCAACGGCATACCGTTTACTGTGGTTA
This sequence comes from Pegoplata infirma, assembly GCA_963921195.1. Classification (NCBI taxonomy): domain Eukaryota; kingdom Metazoa; phylum Arthropoda; class Insecta; order Diptera; family Anthomyiidae; genus Pegoplata; species Pegoplata infirma. The sequence continues at coordinate 15,380 of CAWUER010000306.1, forward strand.
TCATTTTGGACGCTGGGAGAGTACTAAGCTGTGGTGCTTTCCCAGCACACAAGCGACCATAAAAGGTACTTTGCCAGCGCTCTCCCGTTTGTATTTTTCTGCCTGGGTAATTATATCTGATTATATAAATTTGCTTTTGTTATATAAAAATAGGGGTCCAAATTTCGCATAAAATTATATAAAAAATTTATCAAAACACAAGTAACATTGATAAAATTTTATATGATTTTATCGACTCATTTTTCGCATAAAATTCTATATAATTTTATATAATTATATAGGAACTTTTTTACTCGGGTTACTAAAATTTTTGTAAAAAAAATGAAAATAGTAATTCCTATTTTCTTTTTTGTTAATCGTTTGCTTTTACATTAGGGTCATTATTAGTGAAATCAATCATGAATATTCTTGACCCCCTCCGATATTGATGAAATTTGGTTTAGTTCTTACACTACGTAAAAAACTAACAAATGCAAATTTTCAGCCCTCTAAGTCAACAGGGGCCGAAAATACGAAGGGTCAAAATTTCCCCCAAAATCTCCCAGTCGCGACACTTTACACCGTAAAAACTTAATATCGTTGGTTCTATTATAGCTAGAAAGCCCATTTTTGGTTTGTTTTGAAGCTCATAATATGCTCTACAAGACCTACCATAACCAAAAAATTTTCGACAAAAAATAAGGGTTACCTCCCTTATTTTAAGGTCGTGATGAAGGGAGGAGAAAATGGGAAGGATGGTATCCCCTGATTTTTTTTTTACTTGATAATCTTCCAGTGAAAGTCCCAAAGAATATATTCTAAAATTTTTATGTTGGGACAACAATGGGATCGCTCAAAATCAAAATTTTTCACAATTTCCCCTAAAATCTCCAAATCGCAACACTCTTGAACCTTAAAAATTTAATATCATAAGTGCTATTGTAGCTACAGAGCCCATTTTTTGTTTTGTTTTAAATCTTATAATACTCTCTGCGAGACATACCTTAACCAAAAAATTTTAGAAAAAAAGGAAGGGTGCCCCCCTTATTTAAAAGTCGTGGCAAAGGGTGGAGGAAATGGGGGGAAGTGCCCCCCGATTTTTTTTTTACTTGGTATTCTCAAAGTGCAATTCCTAATGAACATATCCTAAAATTTTTATGTTGGGACAACATTTAGATCGACCAAAATCAAATTTTTTCACAATTTCCCCCCAAAATCTCCAAATCGCGAGCCCATTTTTGGCTTGTTTTAAAGCTCTTAATATGCCCTACAATATTGCTCTTGTATTAAAAGATCGTGGCAAGGGGTGGGGAAATAGGGGGATAGTATCCCCCAATTTTTTTGCCTTGTTTTTTTTAAAGAGTAAGTTCTAGAGAGCATATACTAAAATTTTTATCTTGGGACTCCAATGGGAGGCGGAAGAATGTCGCGATTTGTTGATTTTGGGGGAAAATTTTGAAAAATTTTGATTTTGGTCGATCCCATTGTTGTCCCAACATAAAAATTGTAGACTACTTCATTACGACTTTCACTTTGAGAATACCAAGTAAAAAAAATCGGGGGACACCAATTCCTTTTTTTGCAAAATTTTTTGGTTTTGGTATGTCTCGCAGAGAGTATTATAAGATTTAAAACAAAAAAAAATGGGCTCTGTAGCTACAATAGCACTTATGATATTAAATTTTGTAGGTTAAAGATTGTTGCGATTAGGAGAGTTTGGGGAAAATTGTGAAAAATTTTGATTTTGAGCGATCCCATTGTAGTCCCAACATAAAAATTTTAGAATATATTCTTTAGGACTTTCTCTATAAGATTATCAAGTAAAAAAAAATCGGGGGATACCATCTTCCCCATTTTCTCCTCCGTATATCACAACCTTAAAATAAGGGAGGTAACCCTTATTTTTTTTCGAAAATTTTTTGGTTATGGTAGGTCTGGTAGAGCATATTATGAGCTTCAAAACAAACCAAAAATGGGCTTTCTAGCTATAATAGAACCAACGATATTAAGTTTTTACGGTGCAAAGTGTCGCGACTGGGAGATTTTGGGGGAAATTTCGACCCTCCGTATTTTCGCCCACTGTTTACTTAGAGGGCTGAAAATAAGTGTGCGTCAGTTTATCACTTAGGGTTACAACCAAACCAAATTTCATCAAAATCGGAGGGGGTCACGAACATTTTTAGCTATTTTTGATTGATTTCACTAAGACTGACCCATTAAAGTTTAAAAGAGAGTATATTTTCATACATTTGTATGGAAAGGGCCGATCATTTTCGAGTAGTAGTTCGCCAATGCCACATTTTTGGTAAAAATAAGTTGAAATTTCGAAGAAGTATTCTTATCATATATGAGATCATAATTGGTAAAAATTTTTTTCGTCTTTTCTTGAAATTTTTTTTTCACAATTTGACATTAAAGTTCAAAGGAGGTCGAATTTTTATACATTTGTATAGAAACTCGCCGATCTTTTCCGAATAGTAGTGTGTCAAAGCCACTACGATAATCCTATTAATTTGATATTTTCAAAAATTTCAAATATGTAAAAATTTTGAAAAATCGGTATAATATTTTTTGTTTTACAGGAGTTCAAAGATAAAAACTGTGTGTTTTACTACTCAAAGAACTAATTTCTACTGATTTTCATAAATTTGTAGGGAAAGCGTCCGATATGAATGTAAAAATTTTGAAAATACCCAGTCAGAAAAATACAATCGCAAAAGCGTTGTGGACGGTTGTACGAGCGTTCTGTATACCAACTTCAAAGCGCCTTCAGATGATCCGAATGATATCATCGATCTACGCTAGGTTTAAAGCGTGTTAAAAGCGATGTAAAAAAGTGTTTTGAGAACGTTTTTTTAAAGTCATCAAAGCGCTTTAAAACCCCACAGTAAAGAATTTCTGTTTTAGTTCGGGTATAATAATTTGTTTGATACAAAGTGAAATCCGAAAAAAAATACTCCAAAAATTTTTCGAAACTTGGAAAATTTAAAAAAATTTTGTTTCATAATGAACAAAACCAATAATGAAACAACCCCCAAAATAAATGAAAAAACCCCCAAATAAAATTTTAGCATTTTTTTGGGGAATTTTTTAATTTTTCTGTTTGGGGGATATTTCATTGGGGGGTTTTTCATAGCGCCATTTATTATGTATATTCTTTGGAATCATAGCATTACAAAAATGTAAAAATTTTGAAAATAGCTATAATAGTTTTTCTTTTACAGGAGTTTCAATATAAAAAATGTGTGTTTTACTACTCGATCTACTCGAGTAATTGACGAGTTACTTTAGCTGCTCGAGTAAAAGCGTAGGCTCTGATCGATAGATGGTAAAATAATAGATTGATTTGAGACCAAAGGATATGGGTATTCATTTGAGTTGTTATATTTGGCATCAGAGTAACTTTGACTGAAACTTAAAATATTTAGTGGGCGACAATACATTGGAAACTTTTTTATAGTAGATGCAATTTGTTAAAGACAAAGTTAACAATACTAAACGTTATTATTTTCAAACTAGTATTGTTATAAATAATGTTATGTAGATAATTTTCAAAGCTTTAATTTAAGCTTGATAGCGTCCAGATTGAGTAAATAATAAATGTGCTACGAGGGTCGATCTGGAAAATGAAATTATTTATAACATTTCTCAGAACATTTTTTAAAAATATTTCCAAGTCGAAATTTTCCAACTTCAAATCAAAAAATTTTTCCAACAACCCAAATAAACAGTGAAATTTTAAGTACTGTCGAAAAAATCCACATTTTTTGACCTCCATTTTTTTTGACCACCATTTTTTTGTAAACAAAGAAACTATTCGACCTTTTTTTAAATTTTTAATGTTTGAACTTCGAAAAAATCGACTTGGAAATATTTTTAAAAAATGTTCTAAAAAATGTCTATAAATAATGTAATTTTCCAGATCGACCCTCGTAGCACATTAATTACACTGCGGAACACTAAAAAATAAACAAGAGTTATGACCATCTATATATTTCGGACATGCTGAATCGAATGGCGTACTCCGTTTTTCGATGTATGGTACAGTTTTCTTGCAAAATGTCGTTAAAGATTTGCTGATTTCGAGCCAGTTTTTCAACAAAAAAATTTTCAAAGTTAATGATTTATAAATTTTATGGCATGGAAAACAAAGATATGACTTGTAGCAATATTTCTTATGTAAATTTGGTTCAAAGATTGTTATCTTAAGCCCTTAAATTCGCGAGTTTCTTAATTTTTTAGGGTTTTCGCGAAATTAACAGCCAAATTGGTCTTTGATAAAAAACTTGCTTTTAGTGAATCAAAAAGGCATCCCTAACAATACGAATAGTGGACAAAAAAGAGCTATGTTATATGGACCATCATGATGAAAATCGCGAAAAACCGTTTTTTTTTGTATATGCCAGCATCACTTTACTAGATGATTTAAGACTCCATCTTTTAGTATATAATGTGGGATTCTTAAACAATTAACTGACCAAAAATTTGGCCAAAAAAGTTTTCATTTGAAAAGTTATCTTAACAAAAACTATAATTATTGTAGGATTAACACTGAAATAATAGTTTTTGTTAAGATAAATTTTGCAAATGAAAACTTTTTTGGCCAAATTTTTGGTCAGTTAATTGTTTAAGAATCCCACATTATATACTAAAAGATGGAGTCTTAAATCATCTCGTAAAGTGATGCTGGCATATACAAAAAAACGGTTTTTCGCGATTTTCATCATGATGGTCCATATAACATAGCTGTTTTTTGTCCACTATTCGTATTGTTAGGGATGCCTTTTTGATTCACTAAAAGCAAGTTTTTAATCAAAGACCAACTTGGCGGTTAATTTCGCGAAAACCTCAAAAAATTAATAAATTCGCGAATTTAAGGGCTTAAGATGAAACGCTTTAAACCAAATTGGCATAAGAAATATTTCTACAAGTCATATCTTTATTTTCCATGCCATACAATTTAAAAATCATTAACTTTGCAAATTTTTTTGTTGAAAAACTGGCTCGAAATCAGAAAATCTTTAACGACATTTTGCAAGAAAACTGTACCATACATCGAAAAACGGAGTACGCCATTCGATTCAGCATGTCCGAAATATATAGAAATGATGGTCGTACCTCTTGTTTTCTAAAATAGTGGTCACTTTTGTCACGCAGTGTTATTTACTCAATCTGGACGCCACTAAGCTTAAAAAAAATTAAATTATTACTATCGTTTGATAGTAATAACTAGGGATGAGATTTCAATGCAAATGTATGTTTTTTGTCGATAGTCTAAAAACGATATCGACCAATTATCTTTCCGAATCAAGAAATTTGTGTTAAAATGGCATCGATTTGTTTTTGCATATTTTGGGGAAAATGCATATTTTTGCATATTTTGATTTTAAACGCATATTTTGTGCATATTTCCAACTTTTAAGTGCATATTTTTGCATATTTTGGCATAAATTAGAAAAAAACTCAAATTGAAATTTATTTTTTCAAAAACTATTTTAAATTTTTAAAATTTATTTGGAAAATAAGAAAAACAATTTTTTTTGTTTTTAATTTTTTTTTTTAGATTTTCTTAATTTCTAAAAAAATCTCGTTTACATAAATTTTTAAATGTTACTATTTAAACCCGCCGCTATTTTTTGATTTTTAAGAAGTTTTTTCTACCCTAGTAAAAAAGTTTTGATATAATGATATATAATTTGATACAATGATATTAAATTATATAGGACTTTTTATATGTTCAGATCTAATTTTATCTAAGATTTATTGAGGGTCCATTTTCTTATCTGAGGCTATACATAAATATATCTGACTTTATGTAACTATATAAATCTATATTAATTTATATAAAATAAGATCAAGTGGATTTAATTGGATGTGACCAAAATTCAGATCTAATTGTATCATTTTTTATATTTGTGTATCTAAAATAATACAATTAGATCAATAGTTGATCCAACTTGATACAGCCAATTTTGAGATCAAATTAGATATAAAGAGTTTTTTTTTTTACTCGGGTATGAAAACAAGATTTTTATTACACACATTTTATTTTTTAGTGCATATTTTAAGGTTTTTAGTGCATATTTTGAATTTTTTAGCGCATATTTTAAGCGCATATTTTCGTTTTTTTAGTGCATGAAAATCTTATCCCTACCCGAGTAAAAAAAAAAACTTTTAAGATCTAATTTGATCTCAAAATTGGCTGTATCAAGTTGGATCAGACATTGATCTAATTGTATTATTTTAGATACACAAATTTAAAAAATGATACAATTAGATCCGAATTTTGGTCACATCCAATTAAATCCACTTGATCTTATTTTATATAAATTAATATAGATTTATATAATTACATAAAGTCAGATATATTTATGTATAACCTCAGATAAGAAAATGGATCCGCAATAAATCTTAGATATAATTATATCTGAACATATAAAAAGTCATATATGATTTAATATGATTGTATCAAATTATGTGTCATTATATCAAAACTTTTTTACTAGGGTAGTAATAACGTTTAGTATTGTTAACTTTGTCTTTAACAAATTGCATCTACAATAAAAAATTTCCAATGAATTGTCGCCCACTGTATATAAACGAGAAGGTCTAAGGTTGGGGTGTCACGGCTTATCTGCCATATTAGTGTTTAAAAATTTTGTTGCCCCCTAATGAAACAATATGGACCTTCGGGAAAATTTCGATAGTTCCCGATCTAACAGGAATATCGTCTAGAACAAAAAAAAACGTGTCGACTTAAATTGGCTTATGGCTGTCGTAGGTCTATGTCTTCACCTAAAAACCCTCCAAAATGCCCGCCCGAGTAAAAAAAAGTTATATGACGCAATATTTAATTATATATGAACAGATATGCTTTTATGTAAATCCATATTAATTTTGATCCGAAAATTGGCGGATCGAATATTATACGATTATATCAAATTCTATTATTTTTGATAAAATAATATCAAATTTGATTAAGTTTGATCCCAAAAATGGGTCTATCTAATTGTATTAAATCATATCTTATCTGTTAAAATTAGATAAATTTTTATATAATAAGATGAAATTTGGTAAATTGTTTTGGAATTTTAAACGTGAAATTAGAAATTATTTTATCAGATTGGATACATTATCAATTAGAAGTGTTTTTATTGCATTCTTCGGAATTTTTTCGGGACTTAGCAAATTATTAAAAATTTGTCAATTTTTTTTCTAAAATCATTTTTAAGGGATTTTAAAATTCCAAAAAATGTTTGTGTCTTAAAATTAGAACATTTAAAAACATTTTTCCGGAACATAAAAATTTTCCAAATAAAATAAAATTTCTCCTAAAAACATTTTGAATGATTTTTTTACTCCAAAATAAATTGCCAAAAAAATTTTATGTCCGGGACTTTGGAAAATTTTCATAAAAGTTTTTAGGACTTGAAAATTTTAAATTTTTTTTAATTGTCCGGGACTTACAATTAAAAAATTTTAAAATATTTTTTCGGGATATAATTATAAATAAAATCATATATCTTTTTATCTGCCATATCCAAAAATTCCCGACCTTATATGTCATATCTAATTTCATATAGATCGGTATATCAATAGATATGAATATGTATGTTATCATATTAAAAAATAAGGAAAAATACAATGCTATATATAACCTTATGTGTCCATATCAAAGCTCATGCACAACCATATATAAATATAAATAATTATATAACAGCATATATGATTATATCAGAAATTTTTTACTCGGGCGACTAAAAAAAAATAATATATCATTTGATCCAAAAAATGGAGGATCCAAAAATATATGATTATATCTTATTAGATCATATTTGATACAATTAGATATAATTAGATCCCAAAAATGGATCCCATATATCATTTGATCCTAAAAATGGAGGATCCAAAAATATATGGTTATATCTTATTAGATCTAATTTGATACAAAAAATGGGACTACCCGACCCGAGTAAAAAAAAAAACTTTTTAATATCTAATTTGATCTCAAAATTGGCTGTATCAAGTTGTATCAAATAATTATCTAATTGTATTATTTTAGATACACAAATATAAAAAACGATACAATTAGATCCGAATTTTGGTCACATCCAAATAAATAAAGTTGATCTTATTTTATATAAATAAATGTAGATTTATATAATTATATGAAGTCATATATATTTATGTATAACCACAGATAAAGAAATGGAGCCATATTGAATCTTTCATATAATTAGATCTTAACATATAAAAACTCATATATATTTTAATATGATTGTATCAAATTATATATTATAATATCAAAACTTTTTTACTAGGGGAATAAAAAAAAGTTATATGACGCAATATTTAATTATGTATGGACAGATATGCTTTTATGTAAATCCATATTAATTTTGATCCGAAAATTGGCGGATCGAATATTATACGATTATATCAAATTCTATTATTTTTGATAAAATAATATCGTATTTGATTAAGTTTGATCCCAAAAATGGGTCTATCTAATTGTATTAAATCATATCTTATCTGTTAAAATTAGATAAATTTTTAGATGAAATCTGGTAAAATTTTATGTAATTTTAAACGTAAAATTAGAAATTATTTTATCTGATTGGATACATTATCAATTAGAAGAGTTTTTATTGCTCTTTTGAATTTTTTCGGGACTTAGCAAATTATTAAAAATTTGTCAATTTTTTTTTTCTAAAATCATTTTTATGGGTTTTAAAATTCCAAAAAATGTTTGTGTCTTAGAAAATTTAAAAACATTTTTTCGGAACTTAAAAATTTTTCAAAAAAATAAAATTTTTTCTTAAAACATTTTCAATGATTTTTTTACTAAAAAAATTGTCAAAAAAATTGCCGAAAAAATTCCGGGACTTTGGAAAATTTTCATAAAATTTTTTAGGCCATAAAATTTGTTTTATTTTTTTTTTTAATCTTCCGGGACTTAGAAAATTTTGAAAAAAAAAATCGGGATATAATTATAAATAAAATCATTAGTGTCCGACCGAACGCACTTTTTCAGACCGAACCCGTACCCGAACCCGAACTTCGGTAAATTTTGCAAAGTTCGGCCGAACCCGAACCCGTACACGAACTTTTTTTATTAAAAAAAAGTTGTTTTTGCAAATAGCTATGAAAAAAACAACTAAAAAATGAGTTTTTTTTAGGAGTTGTATACTTAAAAAGTGGACAAATATAGCTTAATTTGATTTTTTTTGGAAAACAAAATATATTTCTTTTAAACTATAGCCCGATTCCAGGTGTAAAGTAGTTGCACTGGTAATATGGCTTAATTTTAAGACGATAAAATGCAATACATACAAAAGTTCGGTGTTCGGTAAAGTTCGGCTAAAAGTTGACCGAATACCGAACAGTGGCCGAACGTCACTTTTTGCCGAACTCCGTAACCGAACCCGAACGTTCGGTCGGACACTAAAAATCATATATCTTTTTATCTGCCATATCTAAAAATTCCCGACCTTTTATGTCATATCTAATTTCATATAGATCGGTATATAAATAGGTATGAATATGTATGTTATCATATTAAAAAATGAGGAAAAATACAATGCTATATATAAACTTATATGTCTATATCAAAGTTCGTGCATAACCATATATAAATATAAATAATTATATAATAGCATATATGATTATATCAGATCTTTTTTACTCGGGTAGTTTTTTATATTATTGATCTTTCTGTATTCATAGATTTATATAAATATGTGGAAAAAAGAAGTAATTGACGGCTAAACTCTGGTATAAAGAGGTGCAAAAGAAAAATATTCTTGCCCATATACAAAAAACTATAAACTAAATGAGAATTCACAACACGAAGAGAATAAAAAAAAAATAAAAAGAATATTAAATTTTGTATTAAATAATTTACTCAAATTTTTTTTTTTTTAATTTTTTAGTAAATTTTTAATTGCGTCAATTAAAAAATTACTCAAATCTTATTTAAAAATTTAAACAAGTGAATACTCAAAATGTTTTTCTCAAAAATTTTTTTGTGTGGGAATATGAATTTAAGAAAAATTAAAATTGGTCATAACCAGTCATGACTGTGAATAGGCTACAGAAAAAGAAATATCTTTTAAACAAAACCAAAAAATATAAAATCCGTTAAAAAACAACAGAGTATATTTTTGACAAATGTGCAGTTTATATGGGACACTTTTATCAAAAACAAGTGAGAGTGTTACATTCGGCTGTGCCGAATCTCTTATACCCTCCAAAATGTAAGAAAAAACAATATAAAAAAAACAGGGGCGTCTTTTTTTTTTTTGGGGGGGGGGGGGGGGGGGTTGGTGGGAGACGTCGGGGGCACCTTCCCCTTGCGAGTTTGAACTTCTTCTGAGATAAGAATGTTGCATTTGCTTAGCAAAAGTACAAAAAACCCTGCAAAACATGCAGTTCTTCTTCACAAAAAAAAAAAAAAATATTTAAGTAAATTTTTAATACTATTGAGTAAAAATTTACTCAATTTTGCACCAGTAAACGATTTAATAGTATTGAGTAAATTTTTAATAAAAATTTATTAAATGTTTGAAAAAAAAAATTGAGTACATTTTTAATTGACACAATTAAAAATTTACTCTAAATTTATCTATTTTTTTTTAAAGCTTAAAAAAGTTTTAAATTTTTTTACAAAAAAAAAACAAAAAAACTTGTTTTTTCAAACGTTACCAAACATATTTATGTCTCAAAGACATAGAAAAATTTTAAAAAAACTATTACAAACTTTCATATACATACAAAAAAAAAACTATAAACTAAACGAGAATTCAAAAAACTATAAGAGTTTGAAAAATTAAAACAATTATTAAATTTTTATTAAATTATTTACTTAAATTGTTTATAAAATTTTTAAGTAAATTTTTAATTGCGTCAATTACAAAATTACTCAATTTTTGTTTTTAAATTTAAACAAGTGATTACTCAAATTTGTTTCCTCCATATTTTTTTCTGTGTTAGGTTGGTTTAGTTTTCCAAGGGGGAACTTTTTCCCCCTTGGTCCTATTTTGCCCATTTCCGAACTTCACCTGCCTAGGAATATAAGACATATTCGTGCGAAACTTCGGAAGTCTAGCTCTTTTATTTTGGACTGTATCGTGTCCTCTACAGACGGACAGACGGACGGACACCGCTAGAATGTCTTAGAATCGATCACTGATCAATAAAATATATGCTTTATGGGGTCCTAGACCGATATTTCGATGCCGATATTTATACCCTGCTACTGTGGTTGGAGGGTATAAAAATGTATTATTTTTTTTCGTGCGATTCTTTTTCTCCCAAATTAAAAAAAATAAAAAAAAAACAAGTAGAAAAGTTCAATCCGACTTGGCCGAATCTATGAATACACTCCACAGTGCCCTTTTTTAATTGATATTAAATTTTCTAACGTAAAAAAAATAACATTTTTGATTAGAAATATTTTATTTTGTGTAAAGTAATTTTTGAAAAAAAAAAATAATTTACTAAATTTTTTTTAGTGTAAAATTTTTTTGAGTGTAAAATATTTTTTTTTAGTGTAAAAATATTTTTGAGTGACAGAAATACGTTCTAAAATATTTTTGTGACCTACCAATGTTTTGAAAACATGTTTAACGGGGTTTCAACACGTGAATTTAAGGTGAAACTAATCTGATATTCACGGTTTTGCTAATAACTTTTTAACCACTAAACCGATTGGTCTGAAATTTAATACGAGCCAGGCCTGGGGAACGACAAATATATATGTCATTCTTCAGCATCTTCAGAATTGCCTTTCGAAAGTTAGCGTGTTTTTTATATCGTAAGTTCACTAAAAACCATTGCCGAAATTCAGTCTTTTGCTCACAACTTTTGAACCACTGAACCGATTTCGCTGGATTGCAATACCAACCTGACCAAGTAGGTAAATATATGCCAAACTTCAGGAGCCTCCGTAAAGTCTTTCAAAAGTTAGCGTGTTTTCAACAGACAGACAGACAGACAGAAAGATGGACGGACGGACATCGCTAGATCGTCTTAAAATCGATCGAGGATCATGAATATATATACTTTATGGGGTCTTAGACCAATATTTCGAGGTGTTACAAACGGAATGACAAGCTTATACATACCCTCTATCACTAGAGTGGAGGGTATAAAAAATTTGTGGCCCACTGTAGTTTTAATTTTTTTTAATAGCGTTAGAATAATTAAATATATAAAAAATAAGTAAATGAATTAAATAAACTTCTAATATAAATAATATTTCCACATGTCTTCAGTGAAATTTGATGGCGGTTCTTTTCTTAGAATATATTATTACTATCTACTAGTCGTTTTAGTCCTTCTTCTCAAATATCATTATAACACATCAATAAAACGTGCGTTTAAAGGGTTAAAATGTTCCAAAATATTTTTTAGCATTGAATTTCTATAGAGTTGTAGTCCCAAACTGATGGCTTTTAAAAAGCCCCAGTAAAAATTTGAAGCAAAAAATATTTGTAGAACATTTTAACCCATTAAACGCAGGTTTTATTGGTTTTCAATAAGAATATTTGAAAAAGGGACTAAAATTACCCCTTAAAATGGGAAATAGAAAGATAATGTGTTCTAAAAAAAGAACCGCCATTAAATTTTATTGTTGACATGTATAAAAACTATTTAGCTTAAATATAGATTTTATAAATTTTTACGACTATTTTACGCTGCTTTGGAAAAACACAATTTTACAATTTTGCTTCTAACGCACGCATGTCTTAATGACGTTCTATGACGATATTTAAAAAAGGGACTGAAATTACCCCGAAAATAGGAGATAGTTAATATGTTTTAAGAAAAGAACCGCCACCAAATTTCACTGCAGACATGTGGAAACTCTATTTATCTAAGAAGTTGATTTAATTCGTCTTGTTTTACTTGTTCCAACGCCATTGAAAAAAAAAAAAATTGAAAACTACAGTGGGACATATAAAAAAAAAACTTTAAAGCTAAAACACCTCAATTCTACCGACGAGTTGACCGCACCCCCACCAAATGTGATGAAATTAAGTACTGGGGTTTACTTTAACAAAAAAGAGATTGTGCCAATTTTTCAGGCTTCTGGTCATTCCAGTATTCGAGATATGGGGTCTTGAAAATTAACAAAATCGTATATTTTTGACAAAAGTGTTCTGACATAAATAAAGATATCTCGAAAGGTAATAATAATACAGGCCTCATTTAGGTTCCAAATATTAGGCTATAAGTCAGCCATTGAAAATGCATTCACCACGATTTTTTTTTGAGAAAGGTCAAAGGTCATTGGTTTTAACCTTAATTTTTGGAGAGCTATATCTCAAAAAACGATATATTTAAAATTTTGGAAAAAATATATGTTGTTAAGAATCACTTATACTACTTAAGTTTTAATTTTCAGGATGGAGACTTCTGGTATGAACAGAACAAGGCCGGCACGACTTTTTCCATACGATTTGACAGTTAAAAACCGTGACCGGCACGACAAAAAATTAAAACTTATTTTATTTTATCTCCGGGTTCTCTCAATCTCCCTCCCTCTCACACTCCAGGGTTGCCGCATTTTCACAACAATTTTTTATTTTTCATTCACAATGGTGTAACAAACGTACAGTAGTGCCAACTTAATCACATTGACTATGTGATAAGCGATTTTTTTCCGTAAAATTACTCTAATTTTATTAAAAGTTAGCACCACTGAACAAACAAATGACATTTTTTGCCGTCGCCGTCCCACGTCATTGTTTTGGGCCTATATTCTCCGGCAACGGCAACCGTCCCCCGTGCCGTGCTTGTTCTGTTTCTACCTTTCATTGGAACTTTTAATATTAATAGAAACATTGTGACAGGAAAGAAAAAGCGGAGTAATTTCCCTTAGAAAAAAAAATATTTTTTTTGTCTTTGAAATTCTGGTGATTTTTCTGAATGTTTTTGCCGTGCTGAGTCCAAATATGACCTTTGAACTGGCCTATCGCTATTACTTTTCTAGATATATGCACCTAAATGTTCATAAAAAACACAGCAATAGCATTTTAGTAATTTTCACACATGAGGCATTCCACACCAAATGTCCCGCTACAGAAAAACATATGTCCCGTAAATTTCTGAATAGGTTGTTTGGATAGCCCTATATGAAACTAAGAAAATTTCGTTTTTGGTTTTTCTAATTTTCAAAAACTGGGCTTAGAAGGCATGGTCAAATATTGGAAAAATGGTCAAATTTGTGGCGAGTTGCCTTGATTAAATATTTATCACATTAAAACGGAATGGACCACAATCTTAAAAATTTACATTCTTATATAGTTTTGTATGGGCTATCGAATAAAATTTTTTTCTTTAGAAAATTTTCAGAACCCGTTCTGAAATTTTCCATTTGTTAAAAAAGTCAATTTATCAAAAATCCGACCACTTTTTTTTTCTTTTTTTTAATTTTTTTTTAAAGTTTAGATGTTTGTCCATCCACACAAAAAAAATCAGAAATGTATTTTTCGTTTTTTTCGAGAAAATCGCATTTGAATTTTAAATTTCATAACAATTTTGTAATTTGCTTGTATTTTCTTGTTTTAACGTGTCGAATGAGTAATATTCATGCAATTAATATTACTCATTCGCAACTTTAAAACAAGAAAATACAAGCAAATTACAAAATTGTTATGAAATTTAAAATTCAAATGCGATTTTCTCGAAAAAAAACGAAAAATACATTTCTGATTTTTTTTGTGTGGATGGACAAACATCTAAACTTTAAAAAAAAAATTAAAAAAAAAGAAAAAAAAGTGGCCGGATTTTTGATAAATTGACTTTTTTAAAAAATGGAAAATTTCAGAACGGGTTCTGAAAATTTTTCAAGGAAAAAAAATTTATTCGATAGCCCATACGAAACTATATAAGAATGTCAATTTTTAAGATTGTGGTGCATTCCGTTTTAATGTGATAAATATTTAATCAAGGCAACTCGCCACAAATTTGACCATTTTTCCAATATTTGACCATATATTTGCCTCCTAAGCCCAGTTTTTGAAAAATTGAAAAACCGAAAACGCAATTTTCTAAGTTCCATATAGGGCTATCCATACAAGCTATTCAGAAGTTTATGGTACACGTGTTTTTTTTCGCTGGACATTTGGTGTGGAATGCCTCACATTTATGTGCAAATATCTCGAAAACTAATAGCGATAGGCCAGTTCAAAGGTCATATATGGACTCAGTACGTCAAAAACATTCAGAAAAGTGAACTTTGGTACCAGAATCTTAAAGACAAAAAAAAATATTTTTTTTCTAAGGGAAAATACATCGCTCTTTCTTTGCTGTCACTATGTTTCTATTAATATTAAAAGTTCCAATAAAGTCTCCATCCTGAAAATTTAAACTACAGTAGTATAGGTGACCCTTAATAACAAATATTTTTTCCAAAATTTTAAAAATATCGTTTTTTGAGATATAGCTCTCCAAAAATTAAGGTTAAAACCAATGACCTTTGACCTTTTTCAAAAAAAATCTTGGGGAATGCCGTTTTAAAGGCTGTCTCATTACCTATTATTTGCAACCTGACTTATACCTGTATTATTATTACTTTTTGAGTTATCTTAATTTATCTCAAAACACTTTTGTCAAATATATACGATTTTGCCAATTTTCCAGTGCCCATATCTCGGGAAGAAAAACTACCAGAAGTCCAACATTTTGGCACTATGATTTATTTGTAAGGGTCCAACTATACTTTAAGTTTCATCAAATTCGAAAGGGGTAAGGTCAAAAATGCTACTTTTTTCGGTTGAATTGAGGTGTTTTAACTCTTTAGCTATATTTTCAAAACTCTTTGGTGGTTTTGGGGTACTAATGGTTTACTCTAATTTTTTTGTTTACCACATTTAATTTTTTGTTCAAATTCAAATTTTACTAAAGTTTAAGAACTTTTTTCGCAAATCCGTCATCTCGGATTTTTTTTCTTTTCATTACTTTTGGTAGTTCAATATGTTATCTTTTGAAGTAAAAAAAGAAAATTTGCGTACTTTTTACTCCTTATATTTTTACTTTTTATTTTTGCAAAAGCATTTTATGCGTTTTCAATCCAGGATGTTTTTGTATTGTTCACATTAATAACCCATTTTTATCCAAATTTGGCATTAATATAAACCTTATACATATCATTTGCCTTATCATGTTTTACTACGATCACATAATTTCTGTAGGTTTTATAGGGGTTTTTTAATAAAAAAGGATATCTGGCTGGACCTTTAATCCTTGCTCCGATTTAAATGAAAATTTACACACACGTTGTTAGTTGTATGTGTATCAGCATGACCACTTTTTGTAATTTTACGGACAATATTGTAGCTAAAATAAAATTTTCAAATTTTAGGACACATGGGAGGTAGGCGTGTCCTTGCACCGAATTTTCTAAAAATTCATATTTTTCTTAACTAAGGTATTTTAGTGTACCAATTTTCGAAAATATCTGGCTAGTCCTTTTATTTTTGTCCCTTCGTTTTACGCACTGTGCATCAGTTTGAATTTCGGGTGACGATATGTATAAAGGATATTGCGTTTTAACACTTTTGTACTTACGGATATTAAACCATATTCAATCTTACAAATAAAGTTTAAAACAAATATTTTAAAGTGGAAAAGTGATTGTAAACTTTTCACACACTCATAACATGTAGAAAAAAACCATATCATAGGGAATAGAAAACATGCAACAATAAAATAGAAAATTAAGTTGCAGTTAACTTTTTAACAATATATTTAAACCAGGGATGGCAATCGTTACTCTTAAGAAGAAAAATTTAAAAATTTTTTAAAATACTAAAAAATATTTTAAAATTTGGCCTATTTATCATCATTCAAAATGTGTTAAAGGTATTATGATTGAAGCACTCTTTGCAGCGCACAGTGGACCAAATGTTGAATCTGGTGCGCAGTTGGTCGAAAAATTAAGTTTTTACAATATTGAATTAGTATCGCATATATGATTGCACTATTCCTACCTTACTTAACGCTAATAAAATTTCTTTGTTTATTGCAAAAACACCATTGTAGTAGGCAGCCAAACATGAGTAATTAGTTTTTATAAAAAAATTTCTTCAAGTTCTGTGTAGACGTGTTGATTGTTTAAACTGCTATTTTACGACCGTATTAGGGCAATTTATCAAATTATTTGTTATATTTTAACCTCAAGGAATGTATATTTGAAGCTAATTTGTGTTGTTGTTCGTAAAAAACGTAAATTAAAAAGAGAGTCCACAATGGAATTATTTTTCAAGCAAACTTGAATTTTGTTAATGAATTTAGGTACCAATCCCGCTTACTTCTATATGGTTTTTACATGATTTCAAAAGAATAGATATTGAGCTCCAAAATAATAAAAAAATTGGCTGCTGGTTTTTGCTGGTTTTTGTTTTTCAGTCGATCTAGCGATGTCCGATCATCTGTCTGTTTAAAACACGATAACTTTCAAACGGCAACTCTGTAGCTGCTGACGCTTTGCATATATATCTTCAATTTTCCTAGTCAGGTTGGTATTGAATATCAGCCAAATCGGTCCAGTGGTTCAGAAGTTGTAAGCAAAAACCTTGAATTTCAGATTGGTGTACCTTAAATTTACGTTAAAAAAAAAACACCTAAACGCTTTAAATGACATTGGTGAGCCACAAAAATATTTTGCTGAGTATTTTTGACATTCTCAAACATTTTTTAACCCAATGTAAAAATTTTACATGCAAAAAAAAATTTAAACTCAAAAAAAAAATTTCTCTCAAAAAAATTTTTTTTTACAGAAATGAGTAAAAAAAATTTTTTTTTTACTCAAAATAAAATATTTCTTTTCTAAACTGTTTAAAAATCTTTTTTAAGTTAAAAAACATTACTTTCTCTGCTTATTTTTGGCTCTACTTTACCTATATTTTATTATGACAATGTTTCAATAAGTGCCACGCCCCTTCAAGTACCGCCCACATTTGGACTATATAGAAGCGCATCTCATTTTCCTTCTGCATTACAAATTTCATGTTTCTAGGTGCTCTCAAAGTCGAATTATACTCTCTTGCACGCTAGATTAAGCATTTGGTCCACTGTGCAGCGCCGATTAATGCGCAATAATATATGTATTATTCAAAAGTGTTTAATATATTAAAAAGGCAAGCAAGTGTGAAATTTTATCACAAAATTATTTTATATTATATGTTTTATATAAAAAATCTTAACAAAAAATTAAAATTTTTTCACCTTACTTTTACTGCATCATCAAGAGCGCTCTTTGGATGCGCTTCGGTATGCTACAAAAATATGTTGTGTCGCCAAAATCTCGATTTATTTTTGCTGGGTATGTTATGTTCTACTCTAAAAACTTTGTTATTGTTAGCGAACTTTGTAATTACTTTAAAATTCTTTGGTTAAACAAACTTATTAGTTCTTTTTATAGCCTCCAACCTCAATATAGGAAATGTATCTCTTAATCTGTAATTTTTATACACTCCAACCACATAATGAAAGTATACTAACTTTGTCGTTCCATGTGTAATGCATTAAAATATTAGTCTTGGACCCGATATTAAAATTGCTGTTCAAACCAAAAGAGCTAGGCTCCTCAAATTTGGCACCAATATGAATATTAGAGGTGTCCTTAAAACGAAAATCACCTTTTTATACCTGGTAGGGTCCTATATTGTTCTTTAGTATCCCTAGTAAAAAAGTTTTGATATATTGATATATAATTTGATACAATGATATTAAATTATATAGGACTTTTTATATGTTCAGATCTAATTTTATCTAAGATATATTGAGGCTCCATTTTCTTATCTGAGGCTATACATAAATATATCTGACTTTATGTAACTATATAAATCTATATTAATTTGTATAAAATAAGATCAAGTGGATTTAATTGGATGTGACCAAAATTCGGATCTAATTTTATCATTTTTTATATTTGTGTATCTAAAATAATACAATTAGATCAAAATTTGATCCAACTTGATACAGCCAATTTTGAGATCAAATTAGATCTAAAATTTTTTTTTTTTTACTCGGGATCTAAAAATTAGTGAGCCAAAATTTGGGGACAATCGGCTAAAAATAACTCGGGCCGAAAATCAATTGAAGTTTTGGGACATTCTTATATGTATGAAAGAAAAACCCTTATTTTCCAGTTTTTGGAAAAATATTGGTATATGATATTTTTTGTTAAATTTTTTGTAAAATAATATGAAAATGGTATTAAATTACCTTTCCAAAACGACTAATAAAATTAAAATCGGATAAAAAATAAGCATTTTAGGCATACATTCCCCAGACCATTGTATGGTTTTCAAAGCCAGAATTTCAAAGTTTTCAAAATTTTTAGGAAAAAAAATAAATAAACATTTAATTTTACTTTATGATCAAATTGAAAACATGTTTAAGATTAAAAATAGCAGATATGGTAGTCAAACTTTTTTTTTATTTGGCGAGGGTAGTGATAAAATTTCCGCGGATTCCAAATAAAATGCGTTTTTCTACAATAATTTAGCAAATGTTGGAAAATTTGTGCTCTATTGTACGGATCGAAGTGTAAAACGTAAATTCTGTAACTTTTGAGAAATCGGATATATGCAGATATTTTGTATTATAGAAATGTATAATGTCCCAAATTTTTCATTTCACCTCGACGAAAAGGGGTTAAAGATACCCGATTTCTCAAAAAATTTAGAGAATTTATGTTTTACACTTCGTATAGTACAATACAGAAAACATTTTTCCCATATTTTCTAAATTATTTTAGAAAAACACATTTTCTTTGGAATCCGCTAAATGAAAAAAAAAAGCTAGACTACCATATCTTTTATTTTTTATCTATAACATGTTTATAATAAGATAATAAAGTTCAATTTATTTTTTTTTATTTTTTTGCATACAAATTTTGAAAATTTTTAAATTCTGGCTTTAAAAACAGTGAAATAGTCTGGGGCACGTATACGTAAAAAGCTTATTTTTTATCCGATTTGAATTTCTTTAAGCTTTTTGGAAAGGTAATTAATTACCATTTTTACATTATTTAACAAAAAAATTTACAAAAAATATCATATACCAATATTTTTCCAAAAACTACAAAAAAGGGTTTTTTCATTACATAAGAGTGTGCAGAAACTTCAACCCATTTTCGGCACGAGTTATTTTTATCCCATTGTCCCCAAATTTTGGCTCAGTAATTTTTAGATACTAAACTACAATTTAGGACCCTACCAGGTATTAAAAAGCGATTTTAAAAAATTACCTTAGTCGTTAGGACACCTTTAATGTATATGGTTATATAGTTAGTAAATGGGTTAAATCGCACCAAGCGGAAAAAAGCTTCCTCTTGATGAAATAAAATAGACACAGAAATACATACGTTTTTAATACTTTTTTTGTAACTTTGTTTAGCATTTGAAACATTTTTGGACCCAGAGAATTAAAAAACATATTTTTTTTGGCCCGCCACCATTTGTGGGCGTGGATATAAAAAAAATTAAAAAAACGATAAAACCTCACCCACTTCAAGTAAAATTAAATTTAATTCTGGGGTTTGTTTTAACAAAAAAAAATGAGATATAGAGGTTTCAAAATTGGGAAAATCTTAAATATTTGACGAAAGTGTTTTGGCATAAATTCAGTTATCTCAACAAGTATTCAAGAGACAGTTCTCACTAAGGTTTTTAACCACCTTTAAAACTTCTTGCGACCTCATAATTTTTTTACATGTCAAAGGTCTTTGTTAACATCTTAATTTTTGAAAAGCTATATCTCAACGCCCTCAAAAAGGGCGGGCTGAAAAAGTTAAATTTTTATGTAATTTGCGTTTAAGTTGGTGTTTTTCAGAGGTTGGTTTAATTTTTCAAGAGAATTAAACCTATGAATGCAAGCAAAGTCGTCTTAAGATATGGCGGGGCCCTTGGGCACACAAGAATTTAGGGCACCGCTGGAATGTAAAAAACCGCTTGGCAAGAAAAAAAAAATTCTTCTTATATATTTATTATTGTTAATTGCATTAGTTTTAACTTTTTTGCTGGAAAAAATTTCTCATAATCTGAGAATTTTTCTATACAATAAACGTCTCAGAATTTGAGACTTTTTAAACGAAAAATATATCAGAATCTGAAACTTTTTCTATTCGAAAAATGTCTTACAATCTGAGACCTTTTCTATACGAAAAATGTCTGAGAATCTGAAACTTTTTCTATACGAGAAATGTCTCAGATCTTAGACTTTTCCTATACGAAATATGTATCAGAATCCGAAACTTTTTCACTAACAAGGAGAGTCTCCCTGGTGTCACCCTCCGATCTTCATGAAATTTGGATATGTTGTTCAGAACTAAAATTAATTCGACACGTATTTTTTTTAGCGGCCCAAACTGATTTTTAGGGGTGCCGATTTGTATGGGGGAAGTTGGCCTTTTTTAGTTTTTACAATTTTCGCCTATTTAGTCAAAATTAATATAGGCATATTTGGTACCAGATTAAAGGTATTTAAAATACATATCTCGTGATGCTAACAACGTGCCAAAAAATAAATATTTTTCGACTTATTATAAAAAATGTCATAAAATTATGGCATTTTACTCAATATGACGAAAAATTATGCATGCTTGGTCACGTTCTTTGCATACGAAGATAGGTTTTCCAAAGACCTTTTATTTGGTATGTAACACGACTAGGTTTCTTTGCATAATATAGGAGATAAACTAAAAAAACTGAAAAATGACCGTTTCTTCCCCCCTCATTTTCACCCACTAAATATGAATTTGGGCCACTAAAAAACATACGTGTCCCTTTATTTTTCCTGCTCTACAAAATAAAAACAATTCCATAAAGATCAGCGGGTGACACCAGGGAGACCTTCCTTGTAAGTTAAATTTACAATAGAATTTATTTTTATACCCTCCACTTAGTGATAGAGGGTATATATAAGTTTGTCATTCCGTTTGTAACTCATCGAAATATCGATCTGGGACCCCATAAAGTATATATATTCATGATGCCCGATCGATTTTAAGACATTCTAGCGATGTCCGTCTGTCCGTCTGTCTGTCTGTGGAAAATGCTGTCGCGGACAAAATATTGCACAGAGATGACTGAAACTTAACATATTTATTGGAAGTTCTCCCGAGAAGTTTGGTATTGCATTTGGGCGATATCGGTTCAGCGGTTCAAAAGTTATGAACGAAAATGTAAGCACACCTCAAAAATTTCAGTACATTCAACATAGCCTAAAAATACAAAATGCTTTAATTCGTCTTCTGGTTGGCATATGTGAACATAATTGAACACGAAATGGTATTTAAACAAGTACGAACATATTTTTTGACAAAAAAAGAAAAAAAATCGCGGATTTTTTTTACCAAAATTTTTTTTCGCGGAAATTTTTTTTTCAAAAAATTTTTTTTTTCAAAAGTAATTTCCTTTTAAATAAAGTTTTTTGCAATAGGGTAATTCCAAAAATTTTCGCCCCACTGTTCGGAAACATGCCTTTGGACGCCACTGAGAATTTGGCTCATAGATATCTACGTTTATATGAGATATGTTGCATTTTTGGATTTTCAAAATTTGCTCTAGTTTTAAAATTATCGCGGGTCAAAGTTCGACTTTTTTAGCAAAAGTCAGAAAAATACATGACGTTTAACGTGCTCTAACTTTTTAACTAGTTATCCGATTATCACAAGTAATGGCTCATATGAAAGCTCAATTCTTCTTCTTTTAGGAAATATTTTCAAAAGCATACGGTTTTTTTTTCAGAAGTGTTGCAAAAATTCAAAAACATTTTTTTTTTGCGAATATTTAAAAAAACACATCTTCGATTTTTTTAAAAAAAAGTTTGGTGATAAACAATACTGTTTTGTACAACATATCCAAAATTCAGAGTGGGATCCCAATGGGATCAAAAAATATTCTGGTTTTAGTACGAAGTTCTTAAATTTTACCTTAGAAAATTAAAATTTTATATTTCTTCAATATAAAAATTTAAATTTTCAAAGAAAATTATACTATTAAAATTTTGAAAAACATTCAAAATATTAGAAATTTAAATTTTCTAAGGGAAAAATATGAGAACCTCGTACTTAAAACAGAATATTTTTTGATCCCATGGAGATCCCACTCTGAATTTTGAATATGTTATTTATTTATTTTATTTATTTATTTAATTATTTAATTCCTGCACAACAAGATAAATCTTATAATTAGAGTACAGGAATGATTATGATAATCAATTTAAATGATAAAAACAATTTAATCAAATGAAAGAAAGAAAAAAATTAAAAAAAAAAACTAAAAACAACGAAAAACCATTAAATTAGAATTACATATATGAAAAAAAAAAAATATAAAGTATAAATAAAACAATCAAAAAAAATTAGTTATAAAAAAAATAGTTGAAACGTTTAAATACGATTTAAACAAAACAAGTTTAGTTTCGAAAAAATTCATCAAAAAGAAATGTTTTAAAACGTGAAGCGTTGCTGTTAAGTTGTTGATCTTCTGGAAGACTGTTCCAAAGACGAGAGGCATTAAGGTAGAAATGCCACTCAGATACAAGAGTCCTGTGCCGCGGCAGTATTATCTTCCTGCCTCTATTAGATCTGGCAAACCTAATTTTCTCATAGAGGTAAAGTGGCTTTTTGGTATAAACTATTTTGTGTAAAAACAAAAGAACTCTTATTTTCATTAAGTTTTCAAATGACACACCATATAATTTTTTTACAAAAGAAGAGGTTCGAGATAATCTCCTTAAACCATAGACATATCTTATGATACTGTTGTACACAACCTCCAGTTTTCTCTTACTTCCTGAGTCACAATTTGCAAAAAGTTCACAGCCATATAATAAACCAGGAATTAAATACGTTTTTGCCAGTAGTATTCTAATCCTAAGAGGAGTAAAGAACTTATACAAAACATTGTTATTTTTCACCAGATTTTTTTTAAAAAAAATCGAAGATGTGTTTTTTTAAATATTCGAAAAGAAAAAATGATTTCGCATTTTTGCATCATATCTGTAAAAAAAACTGTGTTATTTTAAAAATATTTTCTAAAAGAAGAACCCCAGCTTTCACATGAGCCTAAATTTGTGAAAATCGGGTCATTGGTTAATAAGTTACAGCTCTTTAAACGTGATGTATTTTTCTTACTTTTGCTTAAAAAGTCAATCTTTGACCCGCCATAATTCGTTAAATACACCAAATGTAAAAAAAGATATATGGTACATATATCATATTTATGAGGGCTATCTATGTGTCAAGGTTCAAATTAATCTGAGACACCTTTTCCAAAAATGACTAAAATTTGAGCGAAATTTTTTGGAATGGCCCAATAATCTTTTTGAAATTGTGGAGGGTATCACTACATTCGGCAAGGCCGAATTTAACTTTTTTACTTGTTTTTTCTAAATTTCGTTTAACTTGAAGTAAAATTTTCGACACATCGAAGAAGAGATTCTAATTTAAAAGTAAAAAAATCCGATCCTCCGATTTTGTCCGGAGATATTTTTATTTATGTAATACCACTTTTATAAAAGTGGAATTTGGAAATATCTTAAAAACTTTTCTACTTTTTAACTTTTTAACTTTTTGACTTCGGACTCAGCGCGCGATTTTAAATGGAAATTAGATTTCAAATATAGTGAATCAAACAATATTTTTTAAAATTTGTAAACTGGTTTTACACTCAATAAACTAAAAATGTATAAAAACTGAGTTTCGCATTTTTACTCATGTAATGTAACTTATACATGTAACTTATACAGTTTTTAACGGGTTTTTTAAAAGTCATCTTATTTTCTTTATAATAGATCAAACATGAACTGTAAAGAGAGAAATAAATTTGTAATTTTTTTTTTTATTTCTAAAATATTCAACAGAATTTATTTTTCCCCCAAATTTCGCTAAAATTGAAGTAAAATTGTCGCTATATCGATTAATAGCCGATATCAGATTGAAAAGTGTTGCATAAGGGGCTGATAACTTAACTACCTTTAATTTAAAACCAACAATGAAATCCATAAATTTGTTCCGGAGATATTTTAATTTAAGTAAAACCACTTTTTTAAAAAGAAGAAAATTTGAAAATTTGGCAATATCTCGAAAACGGTTCTACTTTGGAGTGGATTTTCAGATTCAGTGTTAGATTTTACATGGAAAATAAAGACAATATGTCGCGGATCAAAATCTCTGTAAACTAGTGTTTTTTTTATATTGGAAGGTATTTTGTCTTTGTTTAGTTATTTTTCTTTTTGGGCCATTTTTTTATATCTTTTGGGCGATTTTTCATAAAATGTTTTGTGCGATTTTGCTTCCAATCTCATTGTACACAGAAAATAAAATCATAAAATTCAAGTCAACAAACAGCAATTGTGAATGTCTTATACTGATATCAACCAAACATTTAGTAAAAACGGCATCCCGTTAGTCAATAATACAAAAATTCGATTTTGTTTTTAACAAACTACGTCAAATAATTTTATTTCAAAATGAAAGGAAAATTTCAACAAATCATTAGTGGCAGTTTGTCAATAAGACTAAGAAAAATATTTTTTTAACTTTCAAATAACCCGTTTGTTATTAATGTTCAAGAATTTGTAAATAAAACAGATTTTTTCAAAAATGTTTGTCAATAAACGACTTTGTCAAATAAAAGTCATATTTTCAACAATTTATATCAATAAATACAAAGAACTTTGTCAATCTAACAAAATCGTAAATTTTTTTTTAACAATCGCTGTCTATAAAGAATTTGGTAGCTTTTGTAAAGTATAAAACATAAACACAAACATACTATAACAACAACATGCTCTCTCTCGTCGTGTAGTTTGTTTTTTATTTGTGCCTGTACTTCTTTTTAAAAAAGCAGACAATAAAAAAAGAAGACAATTACAAAAAAAAAAAAGATTATGAATTTAGTTTTATCTGAGCTAGCAAGGGGTACGGCAGCAATTAAAATTATTTCATAGAAAATATTATTAAAAAATGAATTTCGAAAACAAATTAATCTTTTTATATAAACATTTTGTTTTGTTAACTATTGTTATGTTTTTGCCTTTATATTTTTGGAATAATTTTTTTACACAATTTGCTTTCCAAGTTTTTACCGATTGCTATGTTTGTCTAAAACTAAACTAAAACATGTGTATATAAACAAGTAAGAGTGTTAAATTCGGCTGTGCCGAATCTTTTATACCCTCCAACATGCAAATAAATAAAAAAAATTGCAGGGGCGTCTTTTTTTTTTTTTGGGGGGGGGTCGGTAGTGTTAATTGGGGGGCACAATTCCTCTCGAATAAGTGTTAAAAAAAATAATTCTTATGCTTTTAGCTCTAAAAAAATACAAATTTATCATTATATAAAAAAAAAAATTATTCCTCGCCCATAAAAGGGGGGGGGGCGGTCCGTTAAACGATTTTTTCTAATTCTATGGGTCCAAATGCAGGACCTTGAACTTCTTGTAGCATTAAAATGTTGGATTTGTTAAACAAAAACACAAAAAATCATATAAAACTATGGTATTTTTCAGAGGTTTGTTTAGTTCTTCAAGGGGGAACTTTTTCCCCCCTGGTCCGATTTTGCCCATCTCCGAACTTAACCAGCCTATGAACATAGGACATATATGTGCCAAATTTCAGGAGTCTGCCACTTTTATTTTGGACTGTATCGTGTCTTTCTTCCACAGACGGACGGACGGACGGACAGACAGACAGACAGACAGACAGACAGACAGACAGACAGACAGACAGACAGACAGACAGACAGACAGACAGACAGACAGACAGACAGACAGACAGACAGACAGACAGACAGACAGACAGACAGACAGACAGACAGACAGACAGACAGACAGACAGACAGACAGACAGACAGACAGACAGACAGACAGACAGACAGACAGACAGACAGACAGACAGACAGACAGACAGACAGACAGACAGACAGACAGACAGACAGACAGACAGACAGACAGACAGACAGACAGACAGACAGACAGACAGACAGACAGACAGACAGACAGACAGACAGACAGACAGACAGACAGACAGACAGACAGACAGACAGACAGACAGACAGACAGACAGACAGACAGACAGACAGACAGACAGACAGACAGACAGACAGACAGACAGACAGACAGACAGACAGACAGACAGACAGACAGACAGACAGACAGACAGACAGACAGACAGACAGACAGACAGACAGACAGACAGACAGACAGACAGACAGACAGACAGACAGACAGACAGACAGACAGACAGACAGACAGACAGACAGACAGACAGACAGACAGACAGACAGACAGACAGACAGACAGACAGACAGACAGACAGACAGACAGACAGACAGACAGACAGACAGACAGACAGACAGACAGACAGACAGACAGACAGACAGACAGACAGACAGACAGACAGACAGACAGACAGACAGACAGACAGACAGACAGACAGACAGACAGACAGACAGACAGACAGACAGACAGACAGACAGACAGACAGACAGACAGACAGACAGACAGACAGACAGACAGACAGACAGACAGACAGACAGACAGACAGACAGACAGACAGACAGACAGACAGACAGACAGACAGACAGACAGACAGACAGACAGACAGACAGACAGACAGACAGACAGACAGACAGACAGACAGAC
This sequence comes from Pegoplata infirma, assembly GCA_963921195.1. Taxonomy (NCBI): domain Eukaryota; kingdom Metazoa; phylum Arthropoda; class Insecta; order Diptera; family Anthomyiidae; genus Pegoplata; species Pegoplata infirma. Next base: position 43,024 of record CAWUER010000306.1, read on the forward strand.
AGACAGACAGACAGACAGACAGACAGACAGACAGACAGACAGACAGACAGACAGACAGACAGACAGACAGACAGACAGACAGACAGACAGACAGACAGACAGACAGACAGACAGACAGACAGACAGACAGACAGACAGACAGACAGACAGACAGACAGACAGACAGACAGACAGACAGACAGACAGACAGACAGACAGACAGACAGACAGACAGACAGACAGACAGACAGACAGACAGACAGACAGACAGACAGACAGACAGACAGACAGACAGACAGACAGACAGACAGACAGACAGACAGACAGACAGACAGACAGACAGACAGACAGACAGACAGACAGACAGACAGACAGACAGACAGACAGACAGACAGACAGACAGACAGACAGACAGACAGACAGACAGACAGACAGACAGACAGACAGACAGACAGACAGACAGACAGACAGACAGACAGACAGACACAAGAACAATATATAGAAGAGGATATTCAAAGTCCAAATGCAAAAAACGTTTTTGCATTTTTGCATTTTTGCATTTCTTGAATAGGCGGGAAAAAACGGGAGTTGGGTGTGTCCAACAGTTGCGCATCTCATAAAATTAAGATTTTACAGGGAAAAAATTATAATAAAACTTAAAAAAATTAAACAAAAAATTAAGAACAAATTAAGAAATTACTTATCCATAAAAAAATTGGAAAATTGAAAATAAAATATTTTGGGAATTTTTTTGTTTCTTAATTTTCTTAATTTTTTTTTTATTGGTAAAATTTTTTCTTAATTTTTTCATATTTTTTTTAAATTTTTTCAAGTTTTATTCTAAATTTTTCGCTTTAAAATCTTAATTTTTTGAGATGCGCAACTGTTGGACACACCCAACTCCCGTTTTTTCCCGCCTATTCAAGAAATGCAAAAATGCAAAAATGCAAAACCGTTTTTTGCATTTGGACTTTGAATATCCTCTTCTATATATTGTTCTTGGACAGACAGACAGACAGACAGACAGACAGACAGACAGACAGACAGACAGACAGACAGACAGACAGACAGACAGACAGACAGACAGACAGACAGACAGACAGACAGACAGACAGACAGACAGACAGACAGACAGACAGACAGACAGACAGACAGACAGACAGACAGACAGACAGACAGACAGACAGACAGACAGACAGACAGACAGACAGACAGACAGACAGACAGACAGACAGACAGACAGACAGACAGACAGACAGACAGACAGACAGACAGACAGACAGACAGACAGACAGACAGACAGACAGACAGACAGACAGACAGACAGACAGACAGACAGACAGACAGACAGACAGACAGACAGACAGACAGACAGACAGACAGACAGACAGACAGACAGACAGACAGACAGACAGACAGACAGACAGACAGACAGACAGACAGACAGACAGACAGACAGACAGACAGACAGACAGACAGACAGACAGACAGACAGACAGACAGACAGACAGACAGACAGACAGACAGACAGACAGACAGACAGACAGACAGACAGACAGACAGACAGACAGACAGACAGACAGACAGACAGACAGACAGACAGACAGACAGACAGACAGACAGACAGACAGACAGACAGACAGACAGACAGACAGACAGACAGACAGACAGACAGACAGACAGACAGACAGACAGACAGACAGACAGACAGACAGACAGACAGACAGACAGACAGACAGACAGACAGACAGACAGACAGACAGACAGACAGACAGACAGACAGACAGACAGACAGACAGACAGACAGACAGACAGACAGACAGACAGACAGACAGACAGACAGACAGACAGACAGACAGACAGACAGACAGACAGACAGACAGACAGACAGACAGACAGACAGACAGACAGACAGACAGACAGACAGACAGACAGACAGACAGACAGACAGACAGACAGACAGACAGACAGACAGACAGACAGACAGACAGACAGACAGACAGACAGACAGACAGACAGACAGACAGACAGACAGACAGACAGACAGACAGACAGACAGACAGACAGACAGACAGACAGACAGACAGACAGACAGACAGACAGACAGACAGACAGACAGACAGACAGACAGACAGACAGACAGACAGACAGACAGACAGACAGACAGACAGACAGACAGACAGACAGACAGACAGACAGACAGACAGACAGACAGACAGACAGACAGACAGACAGACAGACAGACAGACAGACAGACAGACAGACAGACAGACAGACAGACAGACAGACAGACAGACAGACAGACAGACAGACAGACAGACAGACAGACAGACAGACAGACAGACAGACAGACAGACAGACAGACAGACAGACAGACAGACAGACAGACAGACAGACAGACAGACAGACAGACAGACAGACAGACAGACAGACAGACAGACAGACAGACAGACAGACAGACAGACAGACAGACAGACAGACAGACAGACAGACAGACAGACAGACAGACAGACAGACAGACAGACAGACAGACAGACAGACAGACAGACAGACAGACAGACAGACAGACAGACAGACAGACAGACAGACAGACAGACAGACAGACAGACAGACAGACAGACAGACAGACAGACAGACAGACAGACAGACAGACAGACAGACAGACAGACAGACAGACAGACAGACAGACAGACAGACAGACAGACAGACAGACAGACAGACAGACAGACAGACAGACAGACAGACAGACAGACAGACAGACAGACAGACAGACAGACAGACAGACAGACAGACAGACAGACAGACAGACAGACAGACAGACAGACAGACAGACAGACAGACAGACAGACAGACAGACAGACAGACAGACAGACAGACAGACAGACAGACAGACAGACAGACAGACAGACAGACAGACAGACAGACAGACAGACAGACAGACAGACAGACAGACAGACAGACAGACAGACAGACAGACAGACAGACAGACAGACAGACAGACAGACAGACAGACAGACAGACAGACAGACAGACAGACAGACAGACAGACAGACAGACAGACAGACAGACAGACAGACAGACAGACAGACAGACAGACAGACAGACAGACAGACAGACAGACAGACAGACAGACAGACAGACAGACAGACAGACAGACAGACAGACAGACAGACAGACAGACAGACAGACAGACAGACAGACAGACAGACAGACAGACAGACAGACAGACAGACAGACAGACAGACAGACAGACAGACAGACAGACAGACAGACAGACAGACAGACAGACAGACAGACAGACAGACAGACAGACAGACAGACAGACAGACAGACAGACAGACAGACAGACAGACAGACAGACAGACAGACAGACAGACAGACAGACAGACAGACAGACAGACAGACAGACAGACAGACAGACAGACAGACAGACAGACAGACAGACAGACAGACAGACAGACAGACAGACAGACAGACAGACAGACAGACAGACAGACAGACAGACAGACAGACAGACAGACAGACAGACAGACAGACAGACAGACAGACAGACAGACAGACAGACAGACAGACAGACAGACAGACAGACAGACAGACAGACAGACAGACAGACAGACAGACAGACAGACAGACAGACAGACAGACAGACAGACAGACAGACAGACAGACAGACAGACAGACAGACAGACAGACAGACAGACAGACAGACAGACAGACAGACAGACAGACAGACAGACAGACAGACAGACAGACAGACAGACAGACAGACAGACAGACAGACAGACAGACAGACAGACAGACAGACAGACAGACAGACAGACAGACAGACAGACAGACAGACAGACAGACAGACAGACAGACAGACAGACAGACAGACAGACAGACAGACAGACAGACAGACAGACAGACAGACAGACAGACAGACAGACAGACAGACAGACAGACAGACAGACAGACAGACAGACAGACAGACAGACAGACAGACAGACAGACAGACAGACAGACAGACAGACAGACAGACAGACAGACAGACAGACAGACAGACAGACAGACAGACAGACAGACAGACAGACAGACAGACAGACAGACAGACAGACAGACAGACAGACAGACAGACAGACAGACAGACAGACAGACAGACAGACAGACAGACAGACAGACAGACAGACAGACAGACAGACAGACAGACAGACAGACAGACAGACAGACAGACAGACAGACAGACAGACAGACAGACAGACAGACAGACAGACAGACAGACAGACAGACAGACAGACAGACAGACAGACAGACAGACAGACAGACAGACAGACAGACAGACAGACAGACAGACAGACAGACAGACAGACAGACAGACAGACAGACAGACAGACAGACAGACAGACAGACAGACAGACAGACAGACAGACAGACAGACAGACAGACAGACAGACAGACAGACAGACAGACAGACAGACAGACAGACAGACAGACAGACAGACAGACAGACAGACAGACAGACAGACAGACAGACAGACAGACAGACAGACAGACAGACAGACAGACAGACAGACAGACAGACAGACAGACAGACAGACAGACAGACAGACAGACAGACAGACAGACAGACAGACAGACAGACAGACAGACAGACAGACAGACAGACAGACAGACAGACAGACAGACAGACAGACAGACAGACAGACAGACAGACAGACAGACAGACAGACAGACAGACAGACAGACAGACAGACAGACAGACAGACAGACAGACAGACAGACAGACAGACAGACAGACAGACAGACAGACAGACAGACAGACAGACAGACAGACAGACAGACAGACAGACAGACAGACAGACAGACAGACAGACAGACAGACAGACAGACAGACAGACAGACAGACAGACAGACAGACAGACAGACAGACAGACAGACAGACAGACAGACAGACAGACAGACAGACAGACAGACAGACAGACAGACAGACAGACAGACAGACAGACAGACAGACAGACAGACAGACAGACAGACAGACAGACAGACAGACAGACAGACAGACAGACAGACAGACAGACAGACAGACAGACAGACAGACAGACAGACAGACAGACAGACAGACAGACAGACAGACAGACAGACAGACAGACAGACAGACAGACAGACAGACAGACAGACAGACAGACAGACAGACAGACAGACAGACAGACAGACAGACAGACAGACAGACAGACAGACAGACAGACAGACAGACAGACAGACAGACAGACAGACAGACAGACAGACAGACAGACAGACAGACAGACAGACAGACAGACAGACAGACAGACAGACAGACAGACAGACAGACAGACAGACAGACAGACAGACAGACAGACAGACAGACAGACAGACAGACAGACAGACAGACAGACAGACAGACAGACAGACAGACAGACAGACAGACAGACAGACAGACAGACAGACAGACAGACAGACAGACAGACAGACAGACAGACAGACAGACAGACAGACAGACAGACAGACAGACAGACAGACAGACAGACAGACAGACAGACAGACAGACAGACAGACAGACAGACAGACAGACAGACAGACAGACAGACAGACAGACAGACAGACAGACAGACAGACAGACAGACAGACAGACAGACAGACAGACAGACAGACAGACAGACAGACAGACAGACAGACAGACAGACAGACAGACAGACAGACAGACAGACAGACAGACAGACAGACAGACAGACAGACAGACAGACAGACAGACAGACAGACAGACAGACAGACAGACAGACAGACAGACAGACAGACAGACAGACAGACAGACAGACAGACAGACAGACAGACAGACAGACAGACAGACAGACAGACAGACAGACAGACAGACAGACAGACAGACAGACAGACAGACAGACAGACAGACAGACAGACAGACAGACAGACAGACAGACAGACAGACAGACAGACAGACAGACAGACAGACAGACAGACAGACAGACAGACAGACAGACAGACAGACAGACAGACAGACAGACAGACAGACAGACAGACAGACAGACAGACAGACAGACAGACAGACAGACAGACAGACAGACAGACAGACAGACAGACAGACAGACAGACAGACAGACAGACAGACAGACAGACAGACAGACAGACAGACAGACAGACAGACAGACAGACAGACAGACAGACAGACAGACAGACAGACAGACAGACAGACAGACAGACAGACAGACAGACAGACAGACAGACAGACAGACAGACAGACAGACAGACAGACAGACAGACAGACAGACAGACAGACAGACAGACAGACAGACAGACAGACAGACAGACAGACAGACAGACAGACAGACAGACAGACAGACAGACAGACAGACAGACAGACAGACAGACAGACAGACAGACAGACAGACAGACAGACAGACAGACAGACAGACAGACAGACAGACAGACAGACAGACAGACAGACAGACAGACAGACAGACAGACAGACAGACAGACAGACAGACAGACAGACAGACAGACAGACAGACAGACAGACAGACAGACAGACAGACAGACAGACAGACAGACAGACAGACAGACAGACAGACAGACAGACAGACAGACAGACAGACAGACAGACAGACAGACAGACAGACAGACAGACAGACAGACAGACAGACAGACAGACAGACAGACAGACAGACAGACAGACAGACAGACAGACAGACAGACAGACAGACAGACAGACAGACAGACAGACAGACAGACAGACAGACAGACAGACAGACAGACAGACAGACAGACAGACAGACAGACAGACAGACAGACAGACAGACAGACAGACAGACAGACAGACAGACAGACAGACAGACAGACAGACAGACAGACAGACAGACAGACAGACAGACAGACAGACAGACAGACAGACAGACAGACAGACAGACAGACAGACAGACAGACAGACAGACAGACAGACAGACAGACAGACAGACAGACAGACAGACAGACAGACAGACAGACAGACAGACAGACAGACAGACAGACAGACAGACAGACAGACAGACAGACAGACAGACAGACAGACAGACAGACAGACAGACAGACAGACAGACAGACAGACAGACAGACAGACAGACAGACAGACAGACAGACAGACAGACAGACAGACAGACAGACAGACAGACAGACAGACAGACAGACAGACAGACAGACAGACAGACAGACAGACAGACAGACAGACAGACAGACAGACAGACAGACAGACAGACAGACAGACAGACAGACAGACAGACAGACAGACAGACAGACAGACAGACAGACAGACAGACAGACAGACAGACAGACAGACAGACAGACAGACAGACAGACAGACAGACAGACAGACAGACAGACAGACAGACAGACAGACAGACAGACAGACAGACAGACAGACAGACAGACAGACAGACAGACAGACAGACAGACAGACAGACAGACAGACAGACAGACAGACAGACAGACAGACAGACAGACAGACAGACAGACAGACAGACAGACAGACAGACAGACAGACAGACAGACAGACAGACAGACAGACAGACAGACAGACAGACAGACAGACAGACAGACAGACAGACAGACAGACAGACAGACAGACAGACAGACAGACAGACAGACAGACAGACAGACAGACAGACAGACAGACAGACAGACAGACAGACAGACAGACAGACAGACAGACAGACAGACAGACAGACAGACAGACAGACAGACAGACAGACAGACAGACAGACAGACAGACAGACAGACAGACAGACAGACAGACAGACAGACAGACAGACAGACAGACAGACAGACAGACAGACAGACAGACAGACAGACAGACAGACAGACAGACAGACAGACAGACAGACAGACAGACAGACAGACAGACAGACAGACAGACAGACAGACAGACAGACAGACAGACAGACAGACAGACAGACAGACAGACAGACAGACAGACAGACAGACAGACAGACAGACAGACAGACAGACAGACAGACAGACAGACAGACAGACAGACAGACAGACAGACAGACAGACAGACAGACAGACAGACAGACAGACAGACAGACAGACAGACAGACAGACAGACAGACAGACAGACAGACAGACAGACAGACAGACAGACAGACAGACAGACAGACAGACAGACAGACAGACAGACAGACAGACAGACAGACAGACAGACAGACAGACAGACAGACAGACAGACAGACAGACAGACAGACAGACAGACAGACAGACAGACAGACAGACAGACAGACAGACAGACAGACAGACAGACAGACAGACAGACAGACAGACAGACAGACAGACAGACAGACAGACAGACAGACAGACAGACAGACAGACAGACAGACAGACAGACAGACAGACAGACAGACAGACAGACAGACAGACAGACAGACAGACAGACAGACAGACAGACAGACAGACAGACAGACAGACAGACAGACAGACAGACAGACAGACAGACAGACAGACAGACAGACAGACAGACAGACAGACAGACAGACAGACAGACAGACAGACAGACAGACAGACAGACAGACAGACAGACAGACAGACAGACAGACAGACAGACAGACAGACAGACAGACAGACAGACAGACAGACAGACAGACAGACAGACAGACAGACAGACAGACAGACAGACAGACAGACAGACAGACAGACAGACAGACAGACAGACAGACAGACAGACAGACAGACAGACAGACAGACAGACAGACAGACAGACAGACAGACAGACAGACAGACAGACAGACAGACAGACAGACAGACAGACAGACAGACAGACAGACAGACAGACAGACAGACAGACAGACAGACAGACAGACAGACAGACAGACAGACAGACAGACAGACAGACAGACAGACAGACAGACAGACAGACAGACAGACAGACAGACAGACAGACAGACAGACAGACAGACAGACAGACAGACAGACAGACAGACAGACAGACAGACAGACAGACAGACAGACAGACAGACAGACAGACAGACAGACAGACAGACAGACAGACAGACAGACAGACAGACAGACAGACAGACAGACAGACAGACAGACAGACAGACAGACAGACAGACAGACAGACAGACAGACAGACAGACAGACAGACAGACAGACAGACAGACAGACAGACAGACAGACAGACAGACAGACAGACAGACAGACAGACAGACAGACAGACAGACAGACAGACAGACAGACAGACAGACAGACAGACAGACAGACAGACAGACAGACAGACAGACAGACAGACAGACAGACAGACAGACAGACAGACAGACAGACAGACAGACAGACAGACAGACAGACAGACAGACAGACAGACAGACAGACAGACAGACAGACAGACAGACAGACAGACAGACAGACAGACAGACAGACAGACAGACAGACAGACAGACAGACAGACAGACAGACAGACAGACAGACAGACAGACAGACAGACAGACAGACAGACAGACAGACAGACAGACAGACAGACAGACAGACAGACAGACAGACAGACAGACAGACAGACAGACAGACAGACAGACAGACAGACAGACAGACAGACAGACAGACAGACAGACAGACAGACAGACAGACAGACAGACAGACAGACAGACAGACAGACAGACAGACAGACAGACAGACAGACAGACAGACAGACAGACAGACAGACAGACAGACAGACAGACAGACAGACAGACAGACAGACAGACAGACAGACAGACAGACAGACAGACAGACAGACAGACAGACAGACAGACAGACAGACAGACAGACAGACAGACAGACAGACAGACAGACAGACAGACAGACAGACAGACAGACAGACAGACAGACAGACAGACAGACAGACAGACAGACAGACAGACAGACAGACAGACAGACAGACAGACAGACAGACAGACAGACAGACAGACAGACAGACAGACAGACAGACAGACAGACAGACAGACAGACAGACAGACAGACAGACAGACAGACAGACAGACAGACAGACAGACAGACAGACAGACAGACAGACAGACAGACAGACAGACAGACAGACAGACAGACAGACAGACAGACAGACAGACAGACAGACAGACAGACAGACAGACAGACAGACAGACAGACAGACAGACAGACAGACAGACAGACAGACAGACAGACAGACAGACAGACAGACAGACAGACAGACAGACAGACAGACAGACAGACAGACAGACAGACAGACAGACAGACAGACAGACAGACAGACAGACAGACAGACAGACAGACAGACAGACAGACAGACAGACAGACAGACAGACAGACAGACAGACAGACAGACAGACAGACAGACAGACAGACAGACAGACAGACAGACAGACAGACAGACAGACAGACAGACAGACAGACAGACAGACAGACAGACAGACAGACAGACAGACAGACAGACAGACAGACAGACAGACAGACAGACAGACAGACAGACAGACAGACAGACAGACAGACAGACAGACAGACAGACAGACAGACAGACAGACAGACAGACAGACAGACAGACAGACAGACAGACAGACAGACAGACAGACAGACAGACAGACAGACAGACAGACAGACAGACAGACAGACAGACAGACAGACAGACAGACAGACAGACAGACAGACAGACAGACAGACAGACAGACAGACAGACAGACAGACAGACAGACAGACAGACAGACAGACAGACAGACAGACAGACAGACAGACAGACAGACAGACAGACAGACAGACAGACAGACAGACAGACAGACAGACAGACAGACAGACAGACAGACAGACAGACAGACAGACAGACAGACAGACAGACAGACAGACAGACAGACAGACAGACAGACAGACAGACAGACAGACAGACAGACAGACAGACAGACAGACAGACAGACAGACAGACAGACAGACGGACGGACGGACGGACGGACGGACGGACATCGCTAGAATGTCTTAGAATCGATCACTGATCAATAATATATATACTTTATGGGGTCCTACACCGATATTTCGATGCGTTACACACGGAATGACAAAGTGAGTATACCCCCATACTGTACATGAGACAAAAACGGTAAAACGATATAAGTAAAATACATTCTTAAGTGTTATAAAAAAGAATATTGACTATCAAAATACTCTTGTTTAATTTCAATATTAATATTCTCTTACATTTATCTCGATTTTTAATCAATTTATTTTTATAAATTTTTTCCTATAAAAAAAGTTTTAATTTGTCAATACAACTAATACTGTTGGTTGATATCACAAATTCGTTTGTTGAATTCCTTTACCATATCAACAAATGACGTTTGTGTTTGTTGAATTTCTTTGTTGGAAACAAAATTTTTTTTTTCTTTTGTTAGATCAACAAATTACGTTTTGTGTTTGTTGAATTTCTTTGTTGAAAAAAAATTTAAGATTTTGTACGTTTGTCAATACAAATAATAGTTTAGGAGAACTATTACAAACTCATTTATCAATTGTTTTTTCCACAATTAATATTTACAAACGTTAGTTGATATTACAAATTTCCGTATAGGAGCACTTTCAGTGAAAAATTTAATTGTATTGACAAATATGGGGGTCAATATAACAATTCGTTTTTTTTCTGTGTAGGCCTTTATGTGTACTTCAAAATGCTTATATTTTTTTGCAATTAACATTCTAGAATAAGTATATATTTTAAAGTTATATAAAAAGTTTAAAAA
>CAWUER010000307.1:0-92192 GCA_963921195.1 Pegoplata infirma
CAAAATGGAAGCCATTTTTGGTTCTCGAGCTCTCAATAGTATCGCCGGTCCTCTTCACATGTGTCGACCCTAATGGGTCCGAACTTTGGATCCAAAAAAGTTAGCATTCCCGAAAATTTTAAAATGCTCATATCTCGGTAAATATTGCCGACACAACAAAAAGTCCAAAAGCATTTTATAGTTATCGAGTTTTGTAATTCTCAAAACCCCGGTGGTCCCCTACACTCAAAAGAAAAACTCTGTCAAAAAATCTGTAAAACGACTTTCAATTAGAATTAGCAATCTTTTAGCAGCTTGTTCTGCTGAGAAGGACATTTTTTGTAAAATCTCTGTCATTCAGTTTAAGAAAATAACAGACATTTTACTATGTTTATACTGATTTTGTTTGCTGAATTTCATTATTTTTTCAAGAATTTTTTTATATAAAAAAAAGCAGAACAGATTGTCAGCAGATTGCTCTGCTGAAATCAGCAGATTGTTCTGCTGAAATCAGCAGATTATTCTGCTGAAATCAGCAGATTGTTCTGCTAAAATCAGCAAATTTTTCTGCTAAAATCAGCAGATATTTCTGCTAAAATCTGATTTCTCTGCTGTCGAACAACACACATGTTTAATTGCTAAAACGCCAGATAAAAGTAAAAGCTTCCGTAGCGTAGTGGTTAAGAAGTGTACTTTCAAATCGGAAGGTGGCGAGTTCGATGCTGGCTGGCGGCGTATGTTTTTTTTCACATAAATCTCTCAAATTTCATGAAAATAGAAAATATTTAATAAAAATTTTGTGTGTGTATGTTAAACGCATACTTTTATAACCTTATCTGATTATCATCGGACCAGTTTTGGACTTAGGCCCCATGGGAAAATTTCGCCCGATATTCAGTTAAAGCAGTTTATTGCCAACATATAGAAGCATTTTTCACTCAAATTTGATTTGTGAATATTTTTTGCACTTATCAAAGATTTGACAAAATCAGTCCATGTTTGAACTTGGGACCCATTTTCCGGGAAACTCTGGTGTAGGGTATTATGTGTTCGGTCTTGATCGACGATAATTATACCCTACACCACACTGTGGTACAGGGTATAATGAGTTTGTGCTGATGTTTGTAACTACCCAAAATATTGGTCCTAGACCCACTTTTAAGTATACCGATATATTTAGAATCACTTTATGAGTCGAACTAGAGATGTCCGTCCGTCCGTCTGTCCGTCCGTCCATCCGTCCGTGTAAACGGTGTAAACACGATACAGGTCCCAATTTTTAATCAATTGACTTGAAATTTTAAACTAAAGCCTCTTTTGGCCCAAGAAAAAAATCGTTCCATATTTAGACCAAGCCCCCATACAAAGGTCCTCTTTAGTTTTGGCCCAAATGACTCTTATAGCCGCATTTTAATAAGTATCTTTTCGAAATTTGGTTGGTAATCATTATTTATCCACACAAATCACCATTCCGAATTTTAAAGAAATCGGACCAGTTTTTCTTTTAGTCTCCATACAAACCACCTTCCCGATTTTCACATAAATCTCTCAAATATAATGAAAATCGAAAATATTTAATTAAAATTCTGTTTGTGTATGTTAAACGTGTACTTTAATAACCTTATCAAATCTAATTATCATCGGACCATTTTTGACTTAGGTCCTATGTGAAAATTTCGCCCGATATTCAGTTGAAGCGGTTTATTGTCAACAAAAAGAAACCTATTCTACTCAAATTTGATTTGTGAGAGTTTTTTACACTTATTAAAGATTTGACAAAATATAGATCTAATAATCAGTCCATGTTTGAACTTGGGACCCATTTGCCGGGAAACTCTGGTGTAGGGTATTATATGGTCGGTCTTGACCGACTATAATTTTCTTACTTGTTTTTTTTTTTGATCAATAACTTTTTTTGATCAATATTTTTTTTTTTTCATTAATATTTTTTTTTTCATTAATATTTTCTTTTTCATCAATATTTTTTTTTTCATCAATATTTTTTTCATCGATATATTTTTTTCATCAATATTTCTTTTTTTCATCATTATTTCTTTTTCTTTAATATTAGTTTTTTTCATCAATATTTTTTTTTTTCATCACAATTTTTTTTTTTTCATCACAATTTTTTTTTTTTCATCAATATTTTTTTTTCATCAATATTTTTTTTTCATCAATTTTTTTTTTCATCAATATTTTTTAATAATTTTTTTTCATAGAATTGTTTTGTTCATCAATATTTTTTTACCATAAATTTTTTTTTCATCAGTATTTTTTTCATAAATTTTTTGGTAAAAGAGCGGAGCAGAAAAATTTGTTGGGGGAAACACGAAATTAAAATTTAAGGGGCTGGGCCTTGGACCCACCTGGAGCCAAAAGAGCCTTCAGGTTTTTGTGGACACTAATATTAAGGGTAATTAAAAAACAAACATAAATATCTGTGGAGTTTTGACAAAAGCATTTAAATCGACTTAAGTTCTTTTGTCAAAAAAATATTAAGATAGACTTTTTCGGCTACAACAAACACTTTTAACATGATTTTTTTTAAAGATCTCCACAATTTGAAATATCTGCTTATCAGATCTCTTAAAAAAAATAGAGAAAAGATCCAAAAAAATTTTTCAAAAAAAAATAAGTGCTTTTGTCAAACGTCCACAGATATAAAGAGGGCTAGGTCCCAGGGGCCTTCTAGGTCCATAAAACCGTTCTGATGGTATTTAAAAAAAAATAAAATATAATTTTTCTAAATTATTAAAAAGAACGTCCAGCCGGTCTTTCGACCGGTCTCAGGGACTACAAAACGCATAAACTAATTTAGTGGCATCGCAAAATAAAGTTTGTTTTGTGTATCAAGCCACTTACCCTGTTAATTACTAAATGGCTAAACTAAACTGGTACAATATTGTTAAAATACATACAAAAAATACATATTTGAAATCGCTAGCAAATTATGTTTCATTTGAATACCCATACATACATGTTGGTGGGTGGGGCTGTTGTTTTGCTCGTGGCGTATTTTTGTTTTCCAAAATATTCGTGTCCCGTAAAGTGCACCTTAGCCAATTTTTTTTCATCAAATATTTTTTTATCAATAATCTTTTTTCATTAAAAACTTTTTTTCATAAAAAAGATTTTTTTTATTGATGGATATCACTAAAATGTCTTAGAAACCTTAACGGATCAATAATATATAAATACAAGGGGGTCCTCGAGCGATATTTCGATGTGTTTTGCATGGAATGACAAATTAATATCGCGTTATTTTTTCTAAAAAAATTTTGCTTTAGAAAGATCACCTATTTATACAGCAAAACATTATCATGATTCAATGGTTTGGGCAAGAGTACAAACTTCGCAGACATTTTTTAAATAAGTGTCACCCTTTTTCAAATTATTTACTACACTTTATACTTTTTAAAAACAAAAATTTGTGAAAATTGAAAACTTTCACAATTTTTTTTGTTCTATTACACAAACAAACATCCTCCACTATTTACCACCCCCTCTGACTGTCATTCGATTGCTAAATTTTCAATGTTGAAAATTAATCCTTATGATTTTTATCACTTTTGCAAATAGTGCAACATTGTGTCATCCTTCCTTCCATCCCTCGTATTTGCTATTCGAAACAAGTTGTATTTGTTTGGTTTTTTTGAAGTTTATTCTTATTTCGTTACAAAAGTGTGTTTTGTATAATTTTTCAACATTGATTACCTAAAATTATTTTTTTTTTGCTGAATTTGTATTGAATTCGTATTATGTTTCATTGATTAGTTATTTGTGTATAGAGTTATTTGTGTCAGCACATGACAATTTTATATCATGTGACTATTTGTTAGATGATTAGAATTATCAGTTAATCATATGTCAAATGTGGGTGAGTATATTAAAGTTTGTAAATGTAAAATGATGAATTAAATTTCAACGGATTACATTATTTAGATAGGTTTAAAAGATACTACAACTGTTTAGAAATTTAATTAGAAATTTTCAGTTTGAACTTTTATTTAAAATATTGGGATATCCACATGCGGTTTACTAAATCTTCTTTTCTTCGAAATATCTCAGTTTTATGTAAAAATACATCTCCAAATGCTCTGGCTATATGCTACTCAATTGTACACTCAAAAAAAAAAAACTTGTAAAGTTACCAAAAAATCTCGTGATTTTACGACGCAATTCTCGTAAAATAGGAGATAGGAAAAATTCTCGTAAAATTACGAGGATTTCCTCGTAATTTTAAATGCGCCAAAAATTGGAAAAATAACCAATTTTATTGTTAAAAATATTGTTTTAAGACCGGAAAAATAAAAAAATGGTAAACTTACAAAAAAAATGGTAAATATGTTAAAAAAATGGTAAATTTACAAACCAAAATGGTAAATTTTCCAAAAAAATTTTTGTTAAACAACATAAAACCTCGTAATAAAATCATATTTGTAAAATAACTGTTTTTTTTGTAAATTAACTAAAATCCTCGTAATAAATTTTTCAAAATTTTGTCAACTTTCTTTTTTAAATATTTTTCAATAATAAAAAAAATTTGTCCGGGACTTGGAAAATTTAAAAAAAATAAACATATCGAGGGCCTATATTCAAAACCCTCTATCTTAAAAAATACAACTTTTCAGGAGAGCCAAAAAACTGTTTATTTCGCGTATTGTAAGAGTAATTAAAATTCGATATTCTACAATATTTTTTTAAATCAACTACTGAATCTCACATATAATTAGTTTTTAAAATTTCGCACTATTGGGGATATTATGAAAGATAGAGGGTTTTGTTTCTCAAAAATATTAAGTATATGAATGAAAATGATCAGATAGAGGGTTTTGCATTTTAATAATAATGAATTATTATGATTTCATTTACGACATCGGTAAATTTTTAACGTGATTTATTAATGATAACGGCTTATAAAGAATTCCGAAGTCGCGGTTTTGGTCCACAGGTGCGGATTTTTGAGACAAAAAATATTTTTTTACCGAATTCATCTTAAAAGATGACAAACTGTTGAGTATGTTATGTAAAAAATAGTCAAAAATTAAAAACGCGATTTTGGTCCACAGATGCTGATCAGCATCTCGATTTTTAAGATTAAAATTTTTGTTTCATAATGTACACAAGACATCAAAATTTTGAGCCATATTTTTTAAAAAAGTCAAACAAGAATTTTGAGAAAAAATAAGCATCAGTGGACCAAAATCTTGATTCGGGAATTTTGTTGACAAATTCATGTTCAGCATTCAAAAATTAGTATAAAAACATGTAATTCATAATGAAATTATTAAAAAAAAATATTTATAAATTAATTATTTGAAAAGATAGAGGGTTTTGCATTCAGAAAAATTAATTGTATAAGAGATAGAGAAAACCAAAAATGCAAATAAAATAGCAAAAAAAAATATTTTTGTTCTGAATTTTACACCATAGATGAGGGCCGTTTTACTGAATATTTTGCCATCAAAAAGTCATTTTCGTGAAAATGGAAGATAGAGGGTTTTGAATATAGGCCCTCGATATACAAAAAAAAAAAAAAATAGTTTGTTTTTTTTGTTAAACAGCATAAATCCTTGTATAACATAATTTTTGTAAAATAACAGTTTTTTTTTTTTTGTAAATCAACTGAATCCTCGTAATAAAAACTTAATTGTAAAATTACAGTTTTTTTTTGTAAAATGACAATTACGAAAATAAATTTGTAAAATTACCAATAAAACTGTAGTTCTCGTTTGAGCAAAGTACAAGAATTTTTGTTAAAAATCAGGGAAAATTGGTAGAACGGAATTACAAGGCATTTTTTGAGTGTAGAAATAATATAATCCTAATTTATGGAATTATAAAAAAATATTTTTAGTTTATTGTGTTTAACTTTTTTATACATAAAAACAAGAATTTTTTTATTACACTTCTGGTTACAAGTGATCTTACTGTTAATGTGAAAACATATTTTTTTTTATTTTATATTTTTTCGTTTTTATTACTCTTAATGTTTTTTAGCATTAAATTTCTTGTGGGATACAACCAAGCAGGAGAGTTTTTTTTTATATTTTCTATGATGCGAAAAATAACCACAAACAAAATATAATTCAGTTTTGTTTATAGTATTTTTTTGCTAAGAAATCTTAAAAAAACATAAGTGAATACAAAAACATAGCTAAAAACAAGTGAGAGTGTTAAATTTGGCTGGGCCGAATCTTTGATACCCTCCAACATGGGAAAAATTAAAAAAAAAACAAGTGCGAGTGTTAAACTCGGCTGTGCCGAATCTTTTATACCCTCCAAAATGTAAAAAAAAAAATCAGTGGCGTTTTTTTTTTGTGAGGGGGGGGGGGGGGGGGGTTTGGGGGTTTGGTAGGAGACATTGGGGGACACCTTCCCCTTGCGATAGATGTTAGCAAATGTATTTATTATGATTCTTCCAATTATTTAATCCAATTAATCATTATTAAAATACATTTTTTATATCTACGCCCACAAAAGGGGTGGGTCAAACTTTTTCAATTTTTTTTTATCCGCTGGGTTCATATGCAGGGTTTTGAGCTTCCTCTGACATAAAAATGTTGCATTTGCTTAAAAAAAGTACAAAAAACCCTGCAAAAAAATACCGTTTTTCAGAGGTTTGTTTAGATCTCTAAGGGGGAACTTTTTTCCCCTTGGTCCGATTTTGCTTATTTCCGAACTTAACCTGCCTAGGAATATAAGACATATTCGTGCCAAACCCCATTTTTTTTTTACCATACAACATTTTTTTAAAACATACCTACGCTCTATCTCCACTTCCTAAGTAGGCTCCCACACAAATAACAGTTGGAGCAAATTTTATAAAAATGTAATTTTGAATGGAAGCCTACTTAGGTAGTGGAGATAGGGCGTAGGTATGTTTTAAAAAAAATGTTGTATGGTAAAAATAAATGGGGGTCGGTCTCACTAATGACCCCTCTCGGACGCACCATTGGACCGGTGAAAGCTGATTAAATAAAACAAATTTACAAAAATTAAAAAAAAATTGTATGGGGACCGCCTTAACAGTTAAAGATTGAGGGTAGGTGTGTTCAGAGAAAATGTTTGGACTAAAAAAATATTGTGGGTCGGTCATACATTTTGTTGCTCTAAGGGCACAATTAGGGCAGTTACAGCGGTTGGAGCAAGTTTTATAAAATGTCGTCTTGTGTGGGAGCCCCCTTAGAAATTGGAGATAGGGTATTAATTTGTTCCAAAGAAATGTTAAGACGTAAAAATTAATGTGGGTCGGTCTTATAAATGACCCCTCTATGACGCACCATTGGAGCAGTAGAAATGATTTTAAGAGTGGAAAATTACAATGAATTTTTTTCAAAAAATTAAAAAAAATAGTAATAATCGTTATCCCACGATCCTCCTGGACAAAAAATCTGTAGAATCGATAGAAGTTTTATACAAAAAAATTAAAAAAAAAATCGAAGAGTACAAACATTTTCAAAAATGAGATTTAAATTTTAAAACTTAAAAATCGCATACTAGAGCGCTTTTAAGAATTTCTTGGGATTTTTTTTAAAAAGTACGTAAAAAAACAAAAATTTTAAAAAAGAAAATTTGAATTTGGACCATTATTGAAGAAGTTATGAAGAAAAGAAGTTTGAGTAAATGAACAAACTACCAATTTTTAAAACTTCGATATCTATTAAACGGGTCATCAAAAAAATCTGAAAATTTACCACGAAGGAGTTTTCGAAGGGTACTAAAAACAAATTTGAAAAATCTAAAAAAAAAAATTTTCAAAGTGTCCGATTTGACATGGATTGCCCCATATATTATAATACGGCTATTGGAGCCATTTGAGTCAAATTAAAAAGGGACGATTGTATAGGGGCTAGGACAATACATGGACCGATTTTCAGTAGCCTTTGTCATTGGACCAAAAGAAGCTTAAGTTGCAAATTTCAGCCGAATAGGCTGATAATTACGACCTGTATTGTGTTTACAGCGTTACGTGGGCAGACAGGCGGACGGACAGACGGGCATTGCTAAATCGGATTAAAAAAGTGATTCTGAGTCGATCGGCATGCTGTACCACAGAGTGATTATTGATATAATGATGATTGAGTTTAGAACATTTTTGAAGAAGTTATCAGTAAAAAAAAGTTTAAGTAAAGGAACATGCTCCGAACTTTGGAAAATTCGATATCTTTTGAATGGTCCATCAAAAAAATCTAAAAAATTTACCAGGGAAAAATTTTTTAGAGTACTAAAAACTGAAAAAAGTGTAAAAAATCTAAAAAAAAAATTAAAGTGTCCGATTTGGTAATGCACCATATATACTATGGGGGCCTAGACCAACAAATCAATGCGTTACAAGTGGTTGGAGCAACGGCGTATGCAGGACTGTTTTTTCAGGGCCCAACAACAACAACAAAAAAAAATTTGTTGTTCTTTTCGTGAGATTTGTGTTTTCCAATACATATAAAAAAATATTTTTTGTTGTTGTTGTTGTTGGGCTCCCCCTCTGAATACGACAATGGTTTGGAGGGTATACAAATCACGATTCAATCTTATAATTTTAAATCTAATAATTTTCGTTACATCACGAGTACATCCAGTCATAAGTGTATAAGGAAGGTATAATACTGAACTGTTAAACAGGAGTGTGGATTATGACCACATTTAATTGCTCACTTACACAGAAATATAAAAGAATTAATTCCAGTCATAAACGTAAGCTATATCAAATATTGTTTTCAAAATATACAACAAGAGATGGTTAGCTAATATTAAAACAGTGTAACTAATATGTCTTTATGCCAAAAGAGAAAAAAAGCTTTTATGATTATTATGCAGGATCTGTTTAAGAATCTTATAATTATCAAATTTTAAAATGTGTATAATTCTAATTTCAATTGTTTACATTTAAAAATTTTTGTTTTAATTCATTTAGTTCACACTTTATTTGCACAAAACTGTGGGAGTTGTTTATTTTTTTCTTTTTGTTTTTCAAGAAACTAATGAAATTAAAAACTTATTTAAGAAACAAAATTTATTATATTGAAAATATTTCATGGCTCAAAGAGTTATGTAAGTATTTAGGTATTTTCTTCGGTAACGCATTGCGTTTTTTTTTTAAATAGGCTATTTGCAAATTTTAATTTTATTTTTATCTTTAGTATTTAAGTTGTTAAATTTTATTATGTTTACCATACACTTAATAAACTTGTTAAGTAATTTATTATCTTTAATAAAACATAAACAGATTATTCTTAATTTATCTTAAGTAAATCATTGTGGAAAGATTTTATTATGCAAAATTTATTACACTTCTTAAAGTGGAAATTTAATTTAACAATGATATTCAGTTGTTTAAGCATAATTGTACTTTTGTTATTTTCTATTGGCATACTATAGGGTCGAGCAATTTTTTGAACAAAAGCAAACAGAAACAAAAAAAAACATTTTTTACAGAACAAAAAAAATGTTTAACCCTAAACCCACTTTTCCAGTAATGTTGGAATAATAACTAATATTTTTAGCTAAAAAAAATCAAAAAAAAAAAATTTTTGTTTTTCACTTTGTTTGAAACTTTGCAATTTTCAAGTCAAAAAAGGAACCCCATTAATATCGACCCAAAATGGCAAATTTTCGTTTTTGAAATACGAAAAAACGAAAATTTGATCCACTATAGTCTAAAATTTGATCCAACCCAGTGCACAATAGGGTGGAGCAACTTTACCGTTTTTTTGAATTTTAAAATCATCGGGGGCGGAAAAGTTGATCTTAAGGGTCAATATTAACACAAAAAAATATTGGACCCGTTTGGCAATATCTTGGGGTTCCTTTTCAGACTTGAAAATCGGAAAGTTCCGAACAAAGTGAAAAACAAAATTTTGTTTAGCATTTTTTTTTAAGCTATAAATATTAGTTTATATTTGAACATTACTGTAAAAGTGCTTTTTGGATATTTTTTTTTTTCTTTTTTCTCGTTTACATCGTTCCAAGTGCGGATCCACAGGGGGAAAGGAAATTCCCCCCACCGAAATCTTAAAAAAAAAGGACAAAAAAAAAAAAGGGGGGAATAAAGAAAAGGTTTGGAGCGGGAAAAATGGAAAAATAAAATGAAAAATCCAAGAATAGTTTCTACGAAAAATACCTAAGCATTTCAAATTTTTCATTAGGAAAAGTATCTCAGAAACTTAGAAGTTTTCTATAACAAAAAAAAGCTCGGAATATTATGAGAATTTTTCTACAAGAAAACTATGAGAATTTTGCTAAAAGAAAAATATGAGAATTTTTCTATAGGAAAAATATTAAACTTTTTCAATAATAAAAATATGAGAATTTTTCTATAGAAAAATCATGAGAACTTTTCTTTTGGAATAATATCCGATTTTTCTACAGGAAAAACCAGTCAGTTTTTCTATAGGATAAAAAAAAGTCAATTTTCAATAGGACAAAAAAACAAAATTTTTTATTGGAAAAATCTGAGAATTTTTCTATAGGAATAATCTGAGAAATTTTCTAGAGATAAATCCTCACAATTTTTCTATAGTAAAATTCTAAGAAAAAGAATTAAAAAAAATGAAAAAAGAATTTTAAAAGTTTTCTAAAAATTTGGAAACTTAAAATTTTTCTATAGAAAATATCTGTATATTTTTCTATAGGAGAACTAAGAAAGTTTTCTTGGGGGAAAATTTAAAATTTTCTTCAGAAAAACTTAAAATTATTTCAGACTTTTTCTGGAGGAAAAATAACTCAGAATCTGAAACTTTTTATACCCTACACCACACTGTGGTACAGGGTATAATGAGTTTGTGCTAATGTTTGTAACTACCCGAAATATTGGTCCTAGACCCACCTTTAACTATACCGATCGACTCAGAATCACTTTTTGAGTCGATTTAGCGATGTCCGTCCGTCCGTCCGTCTGTCTGTCCGTCTGTCTGTTCATGTAAACGATGTAAACACGATACAGGTCGCAATTTTTAATCAATTGACTTAAAATTTGAAACTTAAGCCTCTCTTGGCCCAAGGACGAAGCCTATTGAAATTGGAAAAATCGGTCCATATTTAGACCTAGCTCCCATACAAAGGTCCTCTTTAGTTTTGGATCAAATGACTCTAATAACCGTATTATAATAGGTATCTTTTCGAAATTTGGCAGGTAAACATGTTTTGAATTCACAAATCACTGAATTTTAAAGAAATCGTATCAGTTCTTCTTGTAGCCCCCATACAAACCACCTTCCCCAATTTCACATAAATCTCTCAAATTTCATAAAATAGAAAATAATTAATTAAAATTTTGTTTGTGTATGTTAAATGCGTACTTAAATAACCTTATCAAAACTGATTATCATGGGACCAGTTTTGGACTTAGGCCCCTTGGGAAAATTTCGCCCGATATTTAGTTAAAGCGGTTTATTGTCAACAAATAGAAGCCTATTTCACTCAAATTTGATTTGTGATTGTTTGTTACACTAATTAAAGATTTGACAACATAAAGATCTAATCGGTCCATGGGACTCATTTTCCGGGATCCATTTTCCGGGAAACTCTGGTGTAGGGTATTATATGGTCGCTCTTGACCGACTATAATTTTTTTACTTGTTATACATGAAAAATGTCTCAGAATCCGAGATAATGTGTCAGAGTCTAATTTTTGTCTATATAAAAACTGACTCAGAATCTAAAACATATACTATATGAAAAATTTCTCACAACCTGAGACTCAGGCTTCAAAATCTGCGATTTTTTCATAGGAAAAATGTATAAGAAGCTGATACCTATTTTTATTAAAAAAAATGTCATAGAATCTTAAACTTTGTCAATAGGAAAATTCTTCAGAATTTTAGAACTTTTCTGTAGAATAATGTAATAGAATCTGATACATTTTATATAAACAAAAAATATTAAAAAAAAGTTCCCTGATTTTTAATAAATTGACTTTTTAAAAAATGAAAAATTTCAGAAAGGGTTCTGAGAATGTTCCAAAAAAAAAAAATCGATAGCCCATACAAAACTATACAAGATGGCAAGTTTTTCAGATTGTGGTGCATTCCATTTTAATTTGATAAATATTTAAACAAGGCAACTTGACACAAATTTGACAATTTTGCCAATATTTGACCAAGCCTCCTAAGCCCATTTTTTGAAAAATTGAAAAACCAAAAACGCAATTTTCTTAGCTCTATGTAGGGCTATTCATACAACCTATTCTGAAAAATACGGGACACATGGTTTTCTGTAGCGGGACATTTGGTGTGGAAGGCCTTTTATAAGAAATGCAGCAGTGTAGTAATAACTTCTTCATTTACTATTTGTTTCATCATAATATTCTTGAAGTTCATTGCCTTGGATTGTTTTGGCTTAAATTCACATACATAATATTAATTCGACCATACGAAATGAGCATGTTGTTAATTCTTATCACTTGAAAAAGAGTAGATGTGTAAGAAGAAGAAGAAGCAAAAGAACACAGATAACATATGATTAATTATACGACATAATTTAATACCACCAACACCATCACCACCGCCAGCCAAGTTCCACCACAACCCATATGTTGTGCTCCTACAGAATTAAACCTACATTTAAGCTTTTATACTTACATGGAATATTCGACGTCGTCGACGACGATATATTGTATACACTCCGCATCATAACTATAGCCGCATTGCATTTTTCGGTTTATTTAATGTTCAAGAAGTATTTTTATGAAACCTATTATGGTATATTACAGTGTTATAACAGTTCTCTTGTTTTTGTAAATTTGAGCCATCAGCTGTTTGAATTGAGAAAACGGCGACCTATAACTGTATTTGTCAGTGTTTCATAACTATAGCCGCATTTCAATAAAATCAGTTGAAATGAGTTCAAGTCAAAGCTTCGTGGCCAAATTTATTTTATTTTTTGGTCAAATTCGTTCTTCTATTAATTTTTAAATAAAATGCCACATGGTAAATTTTTAAATGAAGTCGAAAAAGGCAAAATGTTGGCCTTTTTAGAAAGTGGTTTAAGTTATCGCGAAATTGGACGAAAAATTAAGCGATCTGACAAAGTTATCCGAAATTTTGTAAAAAATAAAAGCCTTGTTATCGTTCCAGACTCCTTTAAGACTCTACTTATTGTAGAATTGGACACATTCAACCCGCATTATTACCAATCTGCGAAAGAGCTTTCATAGATTTGCTAGCAGCGTTAATAATATGGCGTTGATCTCTCTCAGATAGCTTTTTTTTTGACCCCCTGTGTTGTTCAATCCGTATCCACTTTTATTTTTTACAAAATTTCGGATAACTTTGTCAGATCGCTTAGTTTTTCGTCCAATTTCGAGATAACTTAAACCACATTCTAAAAAGGCTAAAATTTTGACTTTTTATACCCTCCAACCACAGTATGGGGGTATACTCAGTTTGTCATTCCGTGTGTAACGCATCGAAATATCGGTCTAGGACCCCATAAAGTATATATTTTATTGATCAGTGATCGATTCTAAGACATTCTAGCGATGTCCGTCCGTCCGTCTGTTCGTCTTTCCGTCTGTCCGTCTGTAGAGGACACGATACAGTCCAAAATAAAAGAGCTAGACTTCCGAAGTTTGGCACGAATATGTCTTATATTCCTAGGCAGGTTAAGTTCGGAAATGGGCAAAATCGGACCAAGGGGAAAAAAGTTCCCCCTTGGAGAACTAAACCAACCCAAGAAAAAACGCATTTTTTGCAGAGTTTTTTGTACTTTTGGTAAGCAAATGCTTTCTTATCTCAGAAGAAGTTAAAAAATCGCAAGGGGAAGGTGCCCCCTAACGTCTCTCACGAACCCCCCCCCCCCCCCCAAAAAAAAACGCCCCTGGATTTTTTTTACATTTCGGAGGGTATAAAAGATTCGGCACAGCTGAATGTAACACTCTCACTTGTTCGACTTCATTTAAAAATTTACCACGTGGCATTTTGTTTAAAAATTAATAGAGGAACGAATTTTACCAAAAAAAAAATTAATTTGGCCACGAAACTTTGACTTGAACTCATTTCAACTGATTTTATTGAAATGCGGCTATAGTTATGAAACACTGACAAATACAGTTATAGGTCGCCGTTTTCTCAATTCAAACAGCTGATGGCTCAAATTTACAAAAACAAGAGAACTGTTATAACACTGTAATATACCCTAATATATATATATATATGTCCTTTATTTAATTAAATATTAATAGAAATAGAAATACATATCGATTTTTAATTAATACTTAAATAAAAGTTCAAAGTGAACATAGGGCGTCAAAATAGGTTTCATAAAAATACTTCTTGAACATTAAATAACCCGAAAAATGCAATGCCGCTATAGTTATGATGCGGAGTGTATTAATTCCACTGTACTCATACTCTCTTTCATACTTAATGTGTGGTCATTTCACATGCTTGTCATCACTACATGTGGAAGGCAGCGCAGCATCAGCATGTGAATGGATGAATATGAATGAATGAATGGATGGATGATGTTGAGATTAAGCTATTGCGTGATTCATCTGTTTTTTGGCTTGTAATCCCCACCTTAATTATAATTGTATACAGATACTTAAGGCATGTATTTTTTTTTTTTTTTGGAGAAGGATTTTTTTTTTTGAGTTAATATGACCAGAAAAAAAACAAAAAAATCATGATAAATTTTGTATTTAGAGGGAGGAGTAAGATTTTTGGATTAAAACAATACCAAACACGAATATATTGAAATAAAAAAATTACGAAAATCAAAATCTTATATAAACACATTCTGTCGTAGGAGTGAGTGAGCAGTTGGAGAAGCAATTTATATTATTTTGCTAATGACATTTAAAAGGTGTCAATTAGTATTGAAAACATGATGCTACCTTTTTAAATGTATCAAGCCTCACCTTAATTTTTATTTATTTCATTTCTTTTTTTGCTGTGGAACACAAACAGTCATTGCCATCATCATAATGCTCATCACCCAGTGTTATCACTTGGTAATGTTTTTGTGGTAGTGATGATATACATTAATTAGCATTTTTATGTTTAAGCTTAAGCTTCTCATTTGTGATAGATTGCAATAATAAATTAGTCATCATCATCATCATTGTGATTTAATGCTTTCAAAGCAGATTAATGGGAATTTTCAAACGTTTGTTTACACTATTTACACAAAGAATTTTATTATTAAATTTATAAATGCTGACCGATTACAATGTTTAAACAAATTTAAAAAAAAGACGTTTGGTGTAAAATTAAAGCGTTTGGTGTAAAATTAAAAGGTGGTTATTTTTTTAAGGCAAATGTCAGTTTTGATAAAACTCTTATAGAAGTAGAAAAGGAAGAAAGTAACCCACGAAAAACAAAACTATGATAAAAAAAATTTTATGAATACAAAATTTTTGGCGAAAAAAAAAATTTTGATGAAAAAAAGTTTTGGATGAATTTTTTTGATAAAAAGGAAAAGTTTTTGTAATAAAAACTTTTTATTACAATAAAAAAATTCATTTCATTTCAAAAATTTTTCAATGATGAAAAAAAAATTTATGAACAAAAAAATTATGACAAAAAAAAATATGAAAAAAAAAATTTGATGAAAAAAAAAAAATTGATGAAAAACAAGTGAGAGTGTTAAATTTTATACCCTCCAAAATGGTAAACAAATTTAAAAAAATTACAAGGGCGTTTTTTTTTTTGGGGGGTCATTGGGAGCCTTTGAACGCACCTTCCCATCGCGATAAATATACCAAATGTTTCATTTATTTAACAAAAATACAAAAAAACATGTAAAAAAATTGTATTTTTTCAGATGTTAGTTCAGTTCTTCAAGGGGGAACTTTTTTCCCCCTTACCCGATTTTGCCCATTCACGAACTTAACCTGCCTATGAACATAAGACATATTTGTGCCAAACTTCAGGAGTCTAGCTGTTTTATTTTGGACTGCATTGTGTTATCTACAGAGAGACGGACGGACATTCACAGAATGTCTTAGAATCGATCATAGATCAATAATATATGTGGGGCATTCCAGGCCAAATCACTCACTTTTAGACCCGACCCCTTTCGATTTATTTTTGGATATGTTTTAGTACTTATTAAATGCAACTTGGACACCAATTTTCAGCCTTTTATTCCAAGATATTCAATTTTTCAAAATGGCGATTTTTTAAAAAAAATTAAAAAATTAAAATTTTCAATTAATTTTGACCAGTTAAAAATATAGATATCTTAAAAAAAGTTGTACAACGTTTTATTGGTATTTAAATGTAGTCTTAGAAAAAAATATTTAAATAATTAAATATTCGAAGTAATTATCACTTATTTTTTAACATTTAAAAATTAAAATCGACTTTTTGAAAAAGTCCGAAACCTTCGATTTTTTTTACAAGCGCTTAAAAGTTCTACTCTAAATTACGCAACTTTTATGCCATAATTCGAGATGTGATCGCAATTTGTTCTATTTTTTTTTTCAAATTTTGAAAATTGCAACTTTTATTTTTTGACTCTGATTTATTTTATATGATGCTCCAAAAAAAATAAATTGGTAGATACTGACCCTAACTTACCCTAGATATATTCATTTCGAGGTAAAAAATACGCCTTACAAAAATTAAGATCGATCGGACATGGATAAGGTGTTCCGCATGGGCCTTGAAATTTAGAAAACGGATTACAAGGAAAAATATGCATTTTTTTCTGTTTTCTCATTTTTTTTGGTATGTTAAGTTAAGTTTAAATTCAAGTGGTTACAGAATTATAATAAGGAGTAAAGTGCCTCTCCAATAAGGTATCAAAAACTAAAATCGGTTGAAAATCAGCCATGTTATTACAATTTCCCTAGGCATCTAACGTATGGCAGACCCCTTGATTAAGCAATACAATCCGATTTTTGAAATTCATTGAAATTTTCTACTGTAATAACATTTTTTTATTCTTCAAGTTCAAATGTAATTAGATGACAAGTATTTTTCATATTGTGTTTTGCTAACATGTTTTAAATTAATGCTAAAAATGCCTGCATTTTCAACACCCTATTAAAATCTCTATTTTAAAATTTTTTTTTTTTTGTTTTAAAATTTGGAAAAACCAAAAAGATATTACACTGAAACATGAATAATGAAAAAATGTTATTACAGTAGAAAATTTCAATAAATTAAAAAAAAGGACTCGTATTCTTTAATCAAGTGGTATGACACACGCTAGATGCCTGGGGAAGTTGTAATAACTAGGCTGATTTTCAACCGATTTAAGTTTTTAGTACCTTATTAGAAAGGCATTTTACTTCACATCATAATTCTGTAATCACTAGAATTAAAACTTAACTTAAAATACCAAAAAACTTTCGAAAACAGAAAAAAAAAAATAATATTTTTCCTTGTAATCCGTTTTTTAAACTTCAAGGACCATGCTAAACGCCTTACCCATTTCCGATCGTCCTAAATTTTTGTGAGACGTATTTTTACCTCGAAGTGAATATCTATAGGGTAAGTTGGGGTCAATATCTACCAATTCATTTTTTTTTGGATCACAATATAAAATAAATCAGAGCCAAAAAATAAAAGGTGCAATTTTAAAAATTAAAAAAAAAAAAAAAATAGAAAGAATTGTGATCACATCTCGAATTATTGCTTAAAAGTTGCGTAATTTAGAGTAGAATTTTTATAGTTTTTTACAAAAAAATCGAAGGTTTCGGACTTTTTCAAAATTTCGATTTTATTTTAAAAATGTCAAAAAATAAGTGATAATTACTTCGAATAATTTTTTTATATTTTTTTCTAAAACTACATTTAAATACCAACATAACGTTGTCCAACTTTTTTTAAAATATCTATATGTTTTAATGGTCAAAATTAATTAAAAATTTAAATTTTTTATTTTTTTTTTGAGAAAATCGCCATTTTGAAAATTTGATTACTCAACACCATCTTGAAATAAAAGGCTGAAAATTGGTGTCCAAGTAGCATTTAATAATTACTAAAACATATCCAAAAATAAAATAAATCGAAAGGGGTCGGGTCTAAAAGTGAGTGATTTGGCTTGGAATGCCCCATATACTTTATGGGGTCCCCGACCGATATTTCGATGCGTTACAAACGGAATGACAAAGTGAGTATACCCCCATACTGTGGTTGGAGGGTATAAAAATTGATGAAAATAAAATTGATAAAAAAAAATGTTGACGAAAAAAGAAATTTTGATAAAAAAAAAAATTATTAAAAAAAAAATTAAGAAAAAAATTTTTTTTTGGTGAAAAATAATTACGTTACTTTTTATTCACCAGCTGGTAAAAAACGGCTTTACTCACCACGAGGTGAATTGTTATCAAAGTTACAAACCCAAGTTACTAAAACTTTAGGTTTTAAGAAAATGAAAATAGTATTTCTCATTTCCTTTTTCTTTAATTGTTAGCTTATATAGTCAAACTGAGGTGGCGTCCTGCAATTTTTTAAAATTAGATACCAGCCTAAAAACATTATCATGCTAAAAAAGAAAAACAAGTGAGAGTGTTTAATTCGACTGTACCAAATCTTTTATGTCTTCCAAATGGTAAAAAATTTGCAGGGGCGCTTTTTTTTTTGATGGAGGGGGTCGACAGGGGTTTTTGGAGACACCTCTTTCCTCGCGATAATTGTCAGCACATTAATTTATTATGATTTTTGCCCAAAAGATATTTAAACTATTTTTATACCCTCCAACTACAGTATGGGGGTATACTCACTTTGTCATTCCGTGTGTAACGCATAAAAATATCGGTCTAGGACCCCATAAAGTATATATATTTATGATCAGTGATCGATTCTAAGACATTCTAGCGATGTCCGTCCGTCCGTCCGTCCGTCTGTCCGTCCGTCTGTCCGTCTGTCCGTCTGTAGTTAACACGATGCAGTCCAAAATAAAAGAGCTAGATTCCCGACATTTGGCACAAATATGTCTTATGTTAATAGGCAGGTTAAGTTCGTAAATGAGCAAAATCGGACCAGGGGGAAAAAAGTTCCCCCTTGAAGAACTAAACCAACCTCTGAAAAAATACATTTTTTTTACATGTTTTTTTGTATTTTTGTTAAATAAATGAAACATTTGTTATATTTATCGGGATGGGAAGGTGCTGTCAACATCCCCCACTGACCCCCATCACCCCCCCCCCCCCCAAAAAAAAAACAAACGCCCCTGACAATTTTTTTTTTTTTACATTTTGGAGGGTATAAAAGATTCGGCACAGCCGAATTTAACACTCTCACTTGTTTTATATCCACATTTTGATATTGAAGTCTTTTAAATATTTTGAAAAACTGGGTATACAGTTTTAATTGTATATTGGAGTTAATTTTGAAAATTTGATCAGTGGGTATCATAATTTTTTTGAAGGATTTAGGGGAACTAAAAAGAATGGCGGTAATAATAATAATAGTTTTGACCACGTGATCAATTATTTTTATTTATTCTTTCTATTAATTTACAACTCATTTTTAATAAATTCCACCTAACCGAGAACTGGTAACAATGACCGTCGTCTCGTTGTAGCGAAAAAAACCAAGGGTTCTGGTGGGAATCGAACCCACGACCCCCACGTTGAAAGGCTAGCACGCTACGAACTAGCCTACGGGGGCCCCCAAGAATGGCGGTATTTTTTTAGAAAAAAATTCGCTCCTTGGGGTGGTTCAACACATCTGTAAACGCGAATTTTGAGCTGATTTTTCTGCAGAGCAAAAACGGCTGAATATATCGCTAATCTGATTTCACCAGTCGATTCTACAGCAAAAAATAATACAATGGTCGTATCTCAAACTCTTAAAAAAATGCCTACGAATTTTGTACTCTTGCCCAAAACATTAAATCATGACAATGTTTTGCGGAAGATTTGGGTGTACTTGCCAAAGCAAGTTTTTTTAGAAAAAATAATGTAATATTACTTTGCTATTCCATGCAAAACGAATTGAAATATCGTAAGTGAGTGCAAAAATAAGTGCATAAGTGTTTTTACATTTTGGAGAGTATAAAAGATTCGGCACCAAAGAATATAACACTCTCACTTGTTTTATTTACATTTGATAAACAAATGGAAAATTTTTATGCGAAAAGCTTAGACTTGGTGAAAAAGTAGTTTTGGTAAAAAAAAATATTTTTTTTTTCACGAAAAACGAAATTATGTTAAAAAAAATTTAATGAACCCAAAATTTTTTGTAAAAAAAAATTTAATGAAAAAAAGTTTTTGATGAATTTTTTTAATGAAAAGAAAAATTTTTTGATGTAAACAAAAATGATGGACCAAAAATATGAAAAAAAAAAATTTTGGTGAGGAAAAAATTGATATCAAAAAAAACTTGATAAAAAAAATTGATGAAAAAAAATTGATAAAAAATATGATAAAAAAAAATTTATGAAAAAAAGTTTTGATGAAAAAAAAATTTGATGAAAAAAATAATGAAAAAAAAAAAAATGATGAAAAAACAAAAAAATTTATGAAAAAAAAAATTTGATGAAAAAAAAAATTGATGAAAAAAAAATTTGATGAAAAAAATTAATATAAAAAAAAAATTTATGAACAAAAAATTTGGTGTAAAAAAAAATTAATGAAAAGAAAAAATAGATAAAAAAATCAAAAAAAAATTGATAAAAAAAAAAATATAAAAAAAAAACAAGTAAAAAAGTTAAATTCGGCCTTGCCGAATGTAGTGATAACCTCCACAATTTCAAAAAGATTATTGCAAAAAACTTTATTTAAAAGGAAATTACTTTTGAAAAAAAAATTCCGCGAAAAAAAATTTTGGTAAAAAAACATCCGCGATTTTTTTCTTTTTTTGTCAAAAAATATGTTCGTACTTGTTTAAATACCATTTGGTGTTCAATTATGTTCATATATGTCAACCAGAAGCCGAATTAAAGCATTTTGTATTTTTAGGTTATGTTGAATGTACTGAAATTTTTGAGGTGTGCTTACATTTTCGTTCATAACTTTTGAACCGCTGAACCGATATCGCTCAAATGCAATACCAAACTTCTCGGGAGAACTTCCAATAAATATGTTAAGTTTCAGTCATCTCTGTGCAATATTTTGTCCGCGACAGCATTTTCCACAGACAGACAGACAGACAGACAGACAGACAGACAGACAGACGGACAGACGGACAGACGGACATCGCTAGAATGTCTTAAAATCGATCGGGCATCATGAATATATATACTTTATGGGGTCCCAGATCGATATTTCGATGAGTTACAAACAGAATGACAAACTTATATATACCCTCTATCACTAAGTGGAGGGTATAAAAAAAAAATTTTGAATACAAAATTTTTGGCGAAAAAAAAAATTTTTGATGAAAAAAAGTTTTTGATGAATTTTTTTGATGAAAAGGAAAAGTTTTTGTAATAAAAACTTTTTATTCCAATAAAAAATTTCATAAAAACAATGATAAAAAAAAAAAAATTTTGATGAAAACAAAAGTTTGATGAAAAAAAAATTGATGAAAAAAAAAAGTTCGATGAAAAAAAAATTGATGAAAAAAAAATTTGATAAAAATAATTATGTTACTTTTTATTCACTAGCTGGTGAAAAACGAGTATAATAACCACGAGGTTAATTATTATCCAAGTTACAAACCCAAATTATTAAAATTTTTGGTTTTAAGAAAATGAAAATAGTAATTCTTATTTTCTTTTTCGTTAATTGTTAGCTTATATAGTCAAACTGAGGTGGCGTCCTGCAATTTTTTAAAATTAGATACCAGCTTAAAATCATTATCATGTTAAAAAAGAAAAACAAGTGAGAGTGTTTAATTCAACTGTAACTAATCTTTTATACCCTCCAAATGGTAAAAAATTTGCAGGAGCAGCGCTTTTTAACATGATAATGTCTTTAGGCTGGGGATTAATTTTAAAAAAGTTGCAGGACGCCACCTAAGTTTGACATATAAGCACACATTTAACGAAAAAGAAAACAAGAATTACTATTTTCATTTTCTTAAAACCAAAAATTTTAATAACTTGGGTTTGTAACTTGGATAATAATTCACCTCGTGGTGAATAGAACCCTTTTTCACCAGCTGGTCAACAAAAAAAATTTTTTTTTCATCAATTTTTTTTTTTTCATAAATTTTTTTTTTTTTTCATCAAAATAAATTTTTTTTTGTCAAACTTTTTTTTCAAAATTTTTTTTTTCATCAAAATTTTTTTTTAAAATTTTTTTACACCAAATTTTTTTTTCTTCAATTTTTTTTTCATTAGTTTTTTTTTCATAATTTTTTCCATCAAATTTTTTTTTCACCATTTTTTTTTCATCAAACTTTTTTTTTTATAAAATTTTTTTTTCATAAAATTTTTGTTTTCATCAAAATTTTTTTTTTTATCATTTTTTTGTTTTATAATTTTTTTTTCCTCAATATTTTTTTATCGCATTTTTTTCATCAAATTTTTTTTTTATCAATTTTTTTTTTCTCATAATTTTTTTTTTTTATCATATTTTTTTTATCAATTTTTTTCCATCAAATTTTGTATTGTCAATTTTTATCTCCCCAAAAATTTTTTTTTTACATCAAAAAATTTGTCTTTTCATCAAAAACTTCTTTTTTCATATTTTTTATCAATTTTTTTTTTCATAAATTTTTTTTCCACCAAATTTTTTTTCCATCAAATTTTTTTTCATCAATTTTTTTTCATCAAACTTTTTTTTTATAAAATTTTTTTTTTTCATAAAATTTTTTGTTTTCATCAAACTTTTTTTTCATCATTTTTTTTTATCAATTTCTTTTTTTCATCAATTTTTTTTTTATCAATTGTTTTTCATTAATTTTTATTTTTATCAAATTTTTTTTTCATAATTTTTTTTATCATATTTTTTTCATTAATTTTTTTCCATCAAATTTTGTATTGCCAATTTTTTTCTCACCAAAAAATTTCTTTTCATAAATTTTTTTTTCGTTAAAAAATTTTTCTTTTCATCAAAAACATTCATCAAAAACTTTTTTTCATTAAAATTTTTTTTTTCACAAAAAATTTTAGGTTCATTAAATTTTTTTAACATAATTTTGTTTTTCGTGAAAAAAAATATTTTTTTTACCAAAACTACTTTTTCACCAAGTCTAACTTTTCGCATAAAAATTTTCCATTTGTTTATCAAATGTACATAAAACAAGTGAGAGTGTTATATTCTTTGGTGCCGAATCTTTTATACTCTCCAAAATATAAAAACACTTGCACTTATTTTTGCACTCACTTACGAAATGTACAGCTCCTCTGGGTTTTTAATGGGGTCGTCGACTGATGATTCAATTCGTTTTGCATGGAATAGCAAAGTAATATAACATTATTTTTTCTAAAAAAACTTTTTTTTGGCAAGTACACCCAAATCTTCCGCAAAACATTATCATGATTTAATGTTTTGGGCCCTTTTATGGCCCTATGTTCCAACTAGGAATTTTAAAGGACTAAATATATATAATGTTTTGGGCAAGAGTACAAAATTCGCAGGCATTTTTGCGTCCATTACATATTTTAATACTTGGTAATGCAAGTTTTTGCTGGGAATAATTGCAATATCTGAAAATGTTCACTCTACGCGGCATTAATGTAATTAAATTCAAAAGAAACCTTCTGTTGCGCTTGAATGCATACCGGTCACCAAATACCATTAAGTTCCCTCGGCATTTTTGATTTGATATTCAAAAACTTCATTTAATTTATAACAAATTTTCATTAATTTTAATTATGTATATTTTTTTTTTATTTGAAAAGTATTTTTTTTTTTACAATAATAACAAATTGTTGTTAATTTAGAATTATTAAATTGTTCTTGAACTTCTTTTAAAATTATAATTTCTCTTTAAACAGTATAAATTGTTAAATTCACAACATCGTCATCTGCCGCATAGACTTACTTACAATGTACTTTGAAGTTCATAAACCACTTTATTGCTAATTATTTTAAATGTTGATAAATGATGTAAAATGTGTGACATTTATGTCACCAGTTGACATTTAAATACATAAATCATTTCTTTTAACAAAAGTATTATATACAGCATTATATATTTCTTTTTATAATATGTTCATTTATACAACAAATATGAGAATTGTTATTTCTTTTTTAAATCTCAAAATTTAAAATATGTATATTGATACAAACATTCATTAATTTTATGACACATATTATTTTTTAATGTAAAAACTCCATAACCCAAGAAAATCTTAAAAATTATAATATACTTGCCCGCCCGGAACTCCGTCACCGGTAATATTTAATACCGCATTAAAGAAAGATCAGCATTAAGAGTCCCCATTTCTAAAATTTTCCCTTACGGTATCTTCATTTTATTTAATTTTTGACATTCGAGTCTTTCATAAAAACTTTTTAGAAATAACAATAAAATTAAAAAAGCCCCGTTCAGCCCGGAATCAGTCCGTTGAAATTTTTCTTGAACATTTTAGAGCATATCGTAATCATTGAAATAATTTTATTACATGTTTCATTCCATTTCGTTCCCCATTCTATTCCATTTCATTTCCCGTTGTATTCCATATTGTTCTAATTCTGCTGGAGGATTCCTGATGGTAAAAATACCACAGAACAATAACTTACCCTTATAAACCGAAAGTACACTACTTTGCACCTATTGTAGGAGTTTCAAACAAATTACTTTTATAGAATGTTTGGAAATCGGATGAGTTTTTAAATTTGAAGTCTTTTGACTAAAAGGGGACTTTAAAATGAGTATGGTCAACGACATCTACTCTATTTTGACCCACCCTGTAGGAGCATTCTAAATATTGGTGAAAACATTTTTAAAACCGCATGAGTAGTTTCGTAGATTTTCAAATTTTACGTTTTTTATGAAAAGTGGGCATATAAGTGCATGAATTCGATGAAACCTAGCCTATGTCCATTAGGGATATAACCATTTGCATTTTTTTGCAAATATCAAAAAGGACCTATCATAGTAAAAAAGTACATGAAAAATCAATAAGAAATATGTGTAAATTTTTTCGCGAATGTTTAAAAAGGTTCGGCACCAATCGCGTTGAAGTTTTCGCTAATATTTCTTTTTTAATTAATTAGGCAACCGATATTTCTAATGTTGAAAATCATATTGTTATTTTTTTCTTGTTTTATTTTTGTTGTTAAATAACAAAAACCCAAAAAACGGCGGAAGAGGAGGATTCCCACCATGAAACATGAAAAAATATAAATTTGTAGTGTTTTGGAAATTGCAATCGGTGCCGAAGATTTTTGGACCAAAATGACCCCGGATAAGTTATTTTGTTATCAGTATAACATTGCCCATACCGGTTCTTATTTTGGTAATACCCCTAATGTCCATCCTGAAGGAGCATTCATAATATTAGAGAAAACATTTTTGAAATAGGATGATTAGTTTTTGAGATGTTTAAATTTTACGTATTGTGGTCAAAAGTTGGCGTAGAAGTGGGCAAGGTCGATACCACAGCTCAACAAGAAAATGCGTATTGGAGTCTGGTTAGTGATTTGGATAGTGTCTGTTGCGCTGATTCCAAATCCGCAACCCAAATTTGTCTATCACGTCAGGATTTTGAGTAATTCGCGGTTAAAATGCCGAAAAGGGGAATTTTTACCATTTTTAAAAGCTCATAAAATAAGATCCTGGCATGCAAATGATTGGGTATCAAGCTCGTTCGAAAGCCTATAATCTTCTCTTTAAGATAAGATAAAATGTTTTAAAAATTAAATTTTCTAAAATGGTAAAAAATCATTAGCAACAGACCTTCCATTTTTTCAATATTTTGTTTATTTACACAGTGTTTTTTAACAAATTTTCATACAAATTCATACGCAAATTTTAGATTTAAAGCACTTGTGGCTAATAATTTTTTTACTATTTTAGAAAATTAAATTCCAAGAAGATTTGATTTGTCTGAAGGAGAAAGTTACACACTTTCGAATGAGCTTGATACCAAGTCATTTGCATGTCAGGATCTTATATTATATGCCTTCAAAAATGGTCAAAATGGGTATTTTTTGACACAACAAAATTGTGACTTGATAGAAAAATTTGACTGACCGTTTTGGAATCGGGGCACCAAACCCTATCAACTTTTTTTGGTTTCATCCAAAACGCAGCGATAAACCTCAGATTTGTAGAGGTGTAATCCGTGCCCTACGTCTATCCTAAAGGATCATTTTTAATATTGGAGAAAACAATTTTTAAAATCGAATGAGTAGTTCGAAGATTTTGAAATTTTGCGTTTTTTTTGCCAAAAGTGGGCGTTTGCATTTGGGTAACATTCATGCAAATTTTTAATACTCAGTCGCTATGTTAAAACAAACAAATACAAGCAAAATACTAAATTGTTATGAAATTCAATTCAAATGCGATTCTCTCGAAAAAAAAACGAAAAACACATGTATGATATTTTTTTGTGTGGACAAACATCTAAACTTAAAAAAAAAATTTAAAAAAACAAGTTAACCCATTACTGCCTGCCCATCCCAGCAAAAACTTGGTAATGGATACCCCTTCCTGCATCGCTTACGTGGTAATGACTTTGAATACTACTAATTACCATTAGCATTACATTGCGCCAAAAAAGTCAAAATGTGGTTACCTCCAATGACATCACCGTGTTAAAGTAAAATGAAATTGGGAGGTAACTAGTCGCTCATATTTTCGCTAATCCCTTAGTTATTTACTTGGTTGCCTGGAAGACCACAGAAGTCGATAGCAAAAATAAATAAAAAATTAACCTGACCTCTGACCTGAGATATGACATGGGTATTAGGCCGACTTATTTTTTACTTTTATTTTTTGTATGAGCAGAAAGGGGTCCAAAAAGTTTCTATTGGGTGTCAAAACAACTCCATTAAATTTTCGTGAAAACCAAAACCGTCCTTACCCCGCCCCCTCGGATCACGGTTTGGGTGCACTTTTCCTGAGTATTTTCGATTAAGAAGAATCTTCGATTTTTGTCAGTGAAAAACAAGAGTTGAGCAAAACAAAAAAAAAAATCTTGTTAAATGTTCCCATTTAGCCCAATCTCTTCTCTTTTTTATGAAAAAATAATTAGCTCGATAGCTTCCATCTGGCCCGCGCTAAATTTTTTTAAGTATCAACTCTTTTTTGGGTATTGAAATACCCATTAGGCAGGAATGGGTTAAATTCGACTTGGCCGAATCTATGAGTACCCTCCACACTACCCTTTTTAAGTGATAGTAAATTTTCTAACGTGAAAAAATTAAATTTTTGATTAGAAGTATTTTATTTTGTGAAAAAAGCTTTTTCAGTAATTTTTGGAAAAAAAAAAAATTACTAAATTTTTTTTGAGTTTAAATTTTTTTTGAGTGCAAAATTTTTTTCGAGTGTAGTTTTTTTTTGTGTAAAAATATTTTTGAGTGACAAAAATACGTTGTAAAATATTTTTGTGACTTACTAATGTTTTGTAAAACATGTTTAACGGGTTTCAACGCGTGAATTTAAGGTGAAACTAATCTGAAATTTACGGTTTTGTTAATAACTTTTGAACTACTTGACCGATTTGGCTGAAATTCCAAACAAACCAAGCCTGGAGAACAACAAATATATATGCCAAGCTTCAGTATCCTACGAATTGTCTCTTGAAAGTTAGCGTGTTTTTTATCTCGTAAATTTACGAAAAACCCTTGCCGAAATTCAGTCTTTTGATCATAACTTTTTAACCACTGGACCGATTTCGTTGTAATGCAATACCAACCGTACCAGGTAAAATTTTTTTTGGGTATTTTAAAGATTTGAAATTTTAAAAATGTATGAACTATGACAAACCTGTGACAAACATTTTAAGGCATTTTAGTGATATCACCCATTTTAAGCAGTCATGGGAAAGGTAATTCCGGATCTACCGACACCCTTTAGTAATGTTTTTCACTCTGCCTTAACAGAGACAACTGACCTGCCTTAACAGAAAACCCCTCTTTTAAGAGTCAAAAATTTGTATTTTTAAACTTAAATCCGAGTACAATACGAGTTTTTATCGACAAATTTTCAAACAAAATACTTGCTACAGTAATTTTAAGCTCTTCTGAGACATCTTTTTGCAGTTTTTTTGGAAGACTCTTTTTTTTCTCCGAAAAAATGTGTGTTTTTGACAATTTTAAATACCAAGTGCCTGAGAAAAGTGCCTCATAAAACACAAATTTTCTTATTTTGGAGTGTTCCAACATTTGTTGGATGGAATACTTGAAATTAAAACAAATTTTAGAGCGTTGCAAAATAAGATTTCCTTAAAACTGATAGAAAAATTTAATTTGTGCACTTTTTTCAGAGTTCAAAATGAGACAAATATGAAACAATATCTTTATTATCAAAAAATGTTTGTCTAAAATTCCATTTTTTTGGAGCTAAACAGAGCCTTCCAAAAACACACAAAGCTTATTTTAAAGTCTAAAAAGAGGGCTCGTTTAGATGAATCCATACATACAATTTAAATATTTGGAGTCTTAATTCAAATATTTTGGAGTAAAATAGAGTGTGTTTGTTCACTGGGAAACGTTGAATTATTAAAAAAAACGTATTTCTTTTTTATTAAAAAAATTTCACTTCATAACTTGTGTCATTTTGTACAAAACTTTCCTATTTTCGTGCATTCTACGAAATTTTCAAGTAAAAATACAAAAAATTTTCATTAAGGTCACGAAATATTTTCGTTAGCATCCAAATTAAGTTTAGCTTTTTACGAAATTTTTGATTTTAAATACAAATAAATTTCAAAATATTTTCGTATTATACATAAAATATATTCGTAAAATTAAAAATATTTTTCGTACCATGTAAGAAACATTTCGTGAATTTTACGAATGTCTTTCGTTGTGCGAAATCACAAATGTTTTCGTACATTGTTCGAAAGGATTCGTGTATTTTACGCATGGATTTTTTTCGGTGTATTAACAAATGCTTTTTCCGTGATTTAAAAATAGATATATGTACATAGCTTTCAAAAAATGAAGGTTTTAACAATGAACTTTGACCATTATTTAAAAAATTTTTTGGAATGCCAGAAGGTGGTCTCATTACTGATTATTTGAAACCTAAATGAGATCTGTATCTGGAGAACTTTTTGAGATAACAACATTTATATCAAAACACTGTAGCCAATTTTCATCGATTTTCCCTCATCTCCAAGATCCCAATATGTCTCTTGGCGAGAGCTAGGTTTTGAGTTTAGACCTATAGTTTCTTTGGGAAATTTTCTTAGAATTTTGTGTTGATTTTGTTTTTGCTGTACGCCTATCACCTTTTTTCTGACCAGAACAAATTGACCCACCCTAATACATACATATATTTGAGACATGATCTATTCTATGATATATAAGCTATTTGTGGAAATCACGATACAGTTTAAACCAAAAAGCTTGACTACTGAAGCTTTGCAGGATTTATATTATGGTCATAGACTGGTTTTGTTCGTTAAGGAGAAATCAGACTAGTACCATTCAGGCCTTTATACCAATTATTTTAAACAATAATTATAATTAATCGAATTAACTTTAAATATTTATTTAATTATTTGAATATTAATATTCGATTCATTAAATAATTTACACTAGACAATCTTTACCATGTGCTTTACCACAAAATGAAATTCGATATTCCTAAAGGGGAGACAGCAATTTAAAACGAATTAATTTGACGTTAATTTGTGCCTATAAATTGTTTAAAATTCATAAAAATCGAAAAATTATAACCACCCGAGTAAAAAACATTATATATAATCATATATAATTATCAGGGCAAGGGGGTTCATGTAAATACATGTTTGTTGTCGTTAGTCTGAGAACAACATAAAGTATTTATCTTGGCGAATCATCGAATTTGCTGAAAAATGGCATTGATTTGTTAGTGCATATTTTTGCATATTTTGATGAAAATGCATGTTTTTGCATATTTTGCTTAAAATACATATTT
Source organism: Pegoplata infirma (assembly GCA_963921195.1). Taxonomy (NCBI): domain Eukaryota; kingdom Metazoa; phylum Arthropoda; class Insecta; order Diptera; family Anthomyiidae; genus Pegoplata; species Pegoplata infirma. Next base: position 29,841 of record CAWUER010000307.1, read on the forward strand.
TCTTGCATATTTTTTAATATTTATTAAAAAAATTGATTTTTTTATTATTTTTGTGAAATTTTCTATTTTTCATGAAAAATGTGCAAATTGGTTCATGCATTTTGATAAAAATGAAACAAAGAATATTGTTTTTTCAAAAAATTTAAGTAAAAAGTTGCGCAATATAGTGTACAATCCGGGAAAAATATTAATACAATTTTCATGGAGTATTTTTGGTCAAGGGCTGCATCTAAAGAACGGAAAGGAGTGTTCCTATTTTTTTTTTAACTGCACTGACAATGAGATAAAAAAAACTGGGGGCTAATTATGTAACTTGATAGTCGTTGATCGTCATCGTTAGCTCATTATTCTATTACCATAAAATGACACTATATGGTAATGGAATAACGATGGAAACGATACGATTGACGACTATCAAGTTACATAATTACCCCCTGACTTTATGTAATTTTTTTCTTATTTTTCCAGTAAAAGGGCCCTAATTGCGCATCGTTTTAGTGGCAATCATTTTCAAATAAGAAGAAATCCGAATACGTATTTGTAATTGTTTACACTAGGGTGGAGCAAATTTAGGAAAAGTTGCCTTTTAGGGTCGATATTAACACAAAAATATTGGACCATGTGTTTGGCTTTCTTTTTGACTTGAAAATAGAAAAGTTTCGAACAATGTGAAAAAAAAAATTTAACTTTTTTTCTAAAAATATTAGTTTATTTTCGGAGATTACTAAAAAAGTGTTATTTTTTATTTTTTGCTTCTTGCTTTACAAAAAAATATTTTTAATTAGTTTTTTTCTGAAAATATAAAGTAACATTATTATTTAGTTTGACCATTAATGAATTTTGAAATTAATAAGAAAAAAAATATATATTTTTGCAGAAAAAAAAAAATTACAGACAAAAAAAAATTACAGACAAAATTTACCATAAAATTACTTTTTCAGTAATTTTCTAATATAAACTAATACTTTAAGCAAAAAAAAAGTTAAACAATTTTTATTCTTTGTTCGAAACTTTCAGATTTTCAAGTCAAAAAAGGACCCCAAATCCATTGTCCTGCAGGTCCAATATTTATGTGTGGTAATATCGATCCTAAAAGGCGAATTTCCCGACCCCGACGTTTTCGAAATTCGAGAAAAGGCTAAAATTTCTCCACTGAATTTAATGATTTACGATTTTTTATGATTAAATATGGAAATAAACCAATTTTTAATGCATATTTTTTTGGTTTTGGTGCATATTTTTAAGTTTTTGATACATATTTTTAGCGCTAAAAACTCGATTTTTAGTGCATGAACTTCCTTGCCCTGATAATTATATATAGTTATATATGTTTATATATAGGGCTATATATAATTATATATAAACTTATGTTATAGGAAAATTCTCGTTTGGAGTTATATATAATTATATATAATTATATATTGCCTTATATATAATTATATATGCTATATATAATTATATATATATATATATATAACGTACTATAAAAGCTAAAAAATTCACTTATACTAAAATTCTAGTTAATATTTTATCTATTACAACGCGGTTATACGAAAAAAGATATTTTCGAATAAAGATGTAAATTTTAAAAAACCTTTAAGGTTTTTTATACGGAACATAAGATAAGTAAGGTTTAGTGGTAGCCGAAAGTTGTAGACTACATGGAGGATACGTTGATTTCCAGATAACATAATATTCGGTTGTTATTAAAAATTTTTTAAAAGTAAATCCATGATATTAAGATAAATTTTTACAGCCAATTTTTTTTTTTTTGCATAAAACGTTAAAGACTCTACACACCTAAGCTGAAATCTCGTTCAACAGATTTTGATCATATGATAGTGTATAAAATGATAAAGTACCAAATGATCGAAACTTCGTTTGAAGAAGATTTTAGCGTATGTTGAGCATTTTATCATATTTTTGCAAAAAAAAATCCATTAAAAAACTGCATTGATTTACAACTCCCAAAATATGTAATTGTTGTTTGTTTTCCTTTTTGTTTTTTATTTTGCATTTCGTTTATTTGGAAAAATAAAAAAAAAACAATTTGAAATATCTATCAAAACCAAAAAAAAAAATTATTTAAATTGTCTTTTTTTTTTAATTCTAAAAATTTTTAACAAAATTAAACATCAAAATTACGTCGCGAAATTAACAACATAAATGGATTAAAAATCAACGAATTTGGAAAATAAACTGGTAAGTTTTTTCTTAACTAAAAGTCATTAATGTAAAAATATAAATATATATGAATATTTATGTTTTGCTTGCAGATTTTTAATGGTGGCCCTCAATATCCCTTTTTAAAATATGACAGAATCAATTGCAGATGGACTTTTCAACTAATAAAAATTCAGAATAAATGGTACATATCAAAGAATAACGTATGTACATATAATCGACAACGTAAAATTTACAAAATCATCAAGATGTCTTGCTTCTAAAGTTGTGGTAATTTTTTTATGATGAACAAAATGTAGATTTTATTTAATTTTGTCAGAACCATAATGAAGAAGTGCGGTAGTAAGCTGCCTTAATCAGTGAACATAATACAAATCAATTATGTTTGATTTTAACAGACTCACTGCAACACTGCTTTATTGTGGTTCTGGCTTTATTCAGACTCTTACTGTCAGCCCTAGCAATATGGCGAAAAATTTACGTTAAAATTCATACTTCTTTAAAAAAACATGTATATAAAAAGGTGTTTGTAAAAATGTTTTTTTTTCTACCAGACTTGGTACTGGTAGTAAAAGAGCACTTTTTAAAAATACCTTTGAAAATGTATGAATTTATTGAAGGATGTACTGTTTCGCCACATTGCCTACCTACAATGTAAACTTTAATTTTTTGATAATACACATGTAAATATGTATGTATGTTTGAATTTCTGATTGTAAATATGCTTCTTGTAATAAACATTATCAAAATAAATATTATATTGTATTTTATTCGACCTTTTATCAAAATATATATAAATTTCAAATTATCAAAATATATATAAATTTGTTTTTTTTAACTTACTACAAAGGTTTCATTTAGGAAAATTTTTGGAAAATTATGCAAAATATAGGCCAAATTTTATAGGGCACATTTTTATCTAATTATATATAATTTTATCTAATTATATATAACTAGATATACCCATTTTTTGGATATAATTATATATAACTATATCTAATTATATATATTTATATATAATTATATATAATTATATCCACCATTTTTTGGATATAATTATATATAATTAGATATAGCCCTATATATAATTATATATTGCCCTATATATAATTATATATAGGGCTATATCAATTTTTTTTACTCGGGCATACTTAATTAAAGCCATAACTTTATTTTTTTTTATATATTTCAAAGGGACCAACAGTAAGCACACACTGCGTTTAGTCAAAAGGAACCAATAACTAAACTACTGATTTAACTGCAACTGCAGGAATTTTTAGAAAACAAAACCGAACTTAAAAGCGAAAAGTCATGATTGTCAATAATCATTAAATTTTTTTAATTTAATAACAAAAAAAAATAAATAAAACTTTACAAAATAAAATAAATAAATACGCGTTAAAAAACGCCACTAAAATAAAACTTAAATCGGATCGTGGCTTTAAGTTGCTCTATATGCGCCTTCCTGCCAGACAGTCAGTCAAGTGTGCATTGTGTGCACGCACACAAACACACTCTAAAAGATAGAATTCAACTTAAACGTTTTTTAAATTAGTTGCAAACATGATGTGCTAAACAAAACACTAAACGGAAATTCAATCGCAATATGAACTTGATACTTTTTTTTCATATTCTTGTGGCTTGTGAGTCTGAGAAGACCAGATAAGAGAATCTTTAAGGAATGAAAAGATTTTATATTTTGCAACAGCAGTATGGGGGTATGCTCACTTTGTCATTTCGAAATATCGGCCATAAAGTATATAAACTATTGATCAGTGATCGACTCTAAGACATTCTGCGAATGTCCGTCCGTATGTAGAAACCAAAAAATATACCACCTAAAGTTTGGCTTGAATATGTCTCATTACACCATTTCCGCACTCAAAAAATTATGTCATTAACTGAATGTAGTTTATTTAAAAAGTTTTACGTTTTGTCGTTTAAAAAAAAAACATTTGTTTAACGTTCAGTTTTTTAAATGACTATTTCTGTTCTTTGTTTCAAAAATAACACACTAAAAAATAAAGACTTTCAATAACATTTAATTTTTAAAGTCATTTATAAAACTACTGATTACACTGTGCTACAGTGAAAAGTTTCTGAGTTATTGTTAAAAAACGTTTTTTGGGACTTTGCTCACTAAACCTTGTGAAATTCAGGAAATTTTCAACCGATTTTAAATTTTTTAACTGTTTTGGATAGAAGAAGGATCGGGCTTTCCATGTGTGTCAATTGGTCTACACATATAAGAAAGATATCTATTGATTTTTTCTATAGTATCTAATTTTTTTTTGTTATTTTTTGAAAAATTTTCGAGTTTATCGATTTTTTTCTGCTATAGTTCGTTTAACAACCTTTATACGTATTTTTATAGAAAATTTAATTCTGAATACGATGAGGATTATCCTGAAAAAATGAGATAAGAATTGACAGAGTTGTGAAAATTTTTATAAAAAAGAAAATTAAGATTTTGCAGGAAATCGCCGTTCAGATAATCCAGGCAAAAAAAAAAAAATTATCATAAGAGGTCATGTACAATATTTATAAAGGTTTTTTGCGCGCTAAATCCGAATCTGGCCTTTAAATTGCTCTATCGCGTCGGGTTTTTGAGATATTCAATATAGATTGATATATCAAAAACTAAATGAGATAGCGCAATTTCAAGGTCAAATTCGAATGCAGGGGGCCAAAAGCCTTTAAAATAATGATACGCGACCTCTCAGTATGTGCGTCTATTTACTTTTGCCAGGCTTGTCTGAACGCATTTTCATGCAAATTCTTAATTTTCTTTTTTAGAAAAATTATCACAACTCAGTCAATTGTTTTTCGATTTTGTCGGCATAGGCTCATCGTATTCACAATTAAATTTTCTTTAAGAATACGTTTATAAATATAAATATTGTTGAATGAACTATAGCAGACAAAAATCGATAAACTCAAAAAATTTTTAAAAAATAACAAAAAAATTAGATATTGTTGAAAAAATCAATACATATCTTTCTTATATGTATGGACCAATTCACATACATAAAAAGCCCTATCCTTCTTCTATCAAAAACAGTTAACAAATTGAAAATCAGTTGAAAACTTTTTAAGTTACACGTGGTTTAGTGAGAAAAGTCCAAAAAAAAACGTTTTTTGACAATAACTTTAAAATATGAGGGAGTCTGGCAAGTTTGATGGGCATTTTTGTGATCTTTTAGACGAGACCTACAACCTTAACTACCTCATTTCAGAAGTATATTCGATTTTGTGTTTTTTGTAGCACAGTGTTATTCTTTAAATTTTTAATGATTTGTGTAAGTAAGTTTTTTTTAATTGTTGGTATTTTTTAATGAGAAAGCATTAGTTTTTACCTACACAAGTAGGTTATTTTTTTGTCGAACAAAAATTCAAAAAAATATTTATAGAAATATAAAAACATGTTTGTATCAAGTGACCTTGGCACGATCGTTAGAGTATGTGGCCAGAATGTAGTTGATTGCGGGATCAATTTCCAAAATTGTATTAAACATTTTTAAAAAATATTTCAATAGAAAATTGTAAAAAATAACCTACGAAATCATTAATTTATAATGTTTTAGTAGGTTATTTTTTTTTGAAATTTGTTGGTAAAAATAACAGAACTTTCATTAATTTTTAATGTTTTCGTGGGTTATTTTTTTTGTTGAATTTGTTGTTAAAAAAGAATGAAAGAAACGTAATTTTTTAATGCTTAATGTTATTTATTTTAGAAAATTTTGTCAACAGGAAAAAATAAATGTTGATCTTTGTGAAAACAAATGAATAATTACTCGGATGGTTTTCAATTGTTTTATTACTTGTTTTGAATGTGTTTTTCATTTGTTTTTGCCTACAAAATATTTTGAGTGCAGTTGTAGTTTAGAAATTATCAATTGTATTTAAGAAGTTATCAACTGTATTTCAGAATTTATCAATTGAATTTAAGAAATTATCAATTGTTTTTCAAAAGTTATCAATTGTATTTCAGAATTTATCAAATATATTTCAGAAACTATCAACTGTATTTCAGAAAATATCTACTGAATTTCAGAAACAATTAATTTTATTTCAGAATTATCAATTGTATTTTAGAAGTTATCAACTGTATTTCAGATATTATCAATTGTATATCAGAAATTATCAGTTGTTTATCAAATATACTCTATTATTTTTCAGAATTAGTCAATTGTATTTCAGAATTTATCAATTGTCTTTCAGATATTATCAATTGTATTTCAGAAACTATCAATTGTATTTTAGAATTTATCAATTGTATTTCAGAAATTATCAATTGTATTTCAGAAATTTTCAATTGTTTTACGAAGGTTAGTTTCTGAAATACAAATGATAACTTCTGAACTAAAATTGATAGTTTCTGAAATATAAATTTCAAATTTCTAAAATACAATTGAAGGGTTTACTGCAAAAACTTGATGAGCAAAATTTTATTTTTTTGTGTTTTTAGCCTTCTACTATTGTTCAATTGAGATTTTTGGCAGAAGTTTTTCATAAACCTTTCCTTTAAGTATCTTGAGTAAGAAAGTTCTTCAAAAGATCTATAGTTATCATTATTTCAAAAGTATTGAGGCAAAAACCACGATTTAATGAAATGTTGCTTATCGAGTTTTTACAATAAGCCCTTCAATTAATAATTTCTGAAATTAAATTGATAATATCTGATACACAATTGATAACTTCTGAAATAAAATTGATAATTTTGAAATAAAATTTATAATTCTAAAATTCAATTGATAATTTCTGAAATACAATTGCAAATGGTTTAGACTCGCATTTTTTCGTATGGCAAAAAGATTTTCCTTCAGATTTTGAACGTCCGAGCAAAATTTTGTTCCCTAGGTCTTAAACTTTTGTGTCCTAGGTCAAAATTTTGCATTTTTGAAAAAAAAATTAAAAAATCCCCTTGTACACTACAGTGTACACATCTTTAAAAATTCATTAAAAATTAACCGTACAACATATTTGTGTTTTGTTTTGACAAGATTGATCATTGAAGGGTTATTTTTACGATAGATGTGCTCGGAAAAATAAATTTTCATTCCGGTGGACTCTACACGCAATATTTGGTGGCAAACTGGAAATTTTTCAAATAACGTAAAAAAATTGCAAAACAAAATAAACGTTAAAAAATTCTCAAAAATCGAATAATAATCGTACAAGCTTTCTTAAAAGCAGATTTTGTAGAACTTTTCGATACGAAAAATACAAAATTCGAATTTTGGAAAAATGTTTACTCGTTCGGGAGATATTGCATGTGAAAGCTTCAAGTTTGGTTGGATATATCTCCGCTGGAGGGCGCGGTAGACCAACGAAATCAACAAAAAGTTTTTACTTGCATAGATCTACAATTTCACAAATTTTGGTCAAGAAATTACTAGCCAAAAAAAGTCGGTAGTGAAAGGGTTAACAAAAGTTTTATTTTAAATTTCAAATTTTCAATACATTTTTTGAAAGTCGATTTTAAAAACAAAAACAATTTGTATAAAAATAAAATTAAAAGCTCATTTTAAATTTATTTTATTTTCTTGTGGTAAAGCTGATCATGTTTAATAATTTTGATGCGATGAGCACGCCTATAAAAAAAAAAAAAATTCCTGCGAATTTTGTACTCTTGCCCAAAACATTTAATCATGATAATGTTTTGGAGAAGATTTGGGTGTACTTGTCAAAGCAAAGTTTTTTTTTAGAAAAAATTATGTTATATTACTTTGCTATTCCATGCAAAACAAATTGAAATATCAGTCGAGGACCTCATTTAAAAACCAAAAGAGCTGTACATTTCGTAAGTAAGAGCAAAAATAAGTGCAAAAAGGTGTTTTTACATTTTGGAGAGTATAAAAGATTCGGCACCAAAGAATAACCACTCTCACTTGTTTTATGTACATGTGATAAACAAATGGAACATTTTTATGTGAAAAGATTAGACTTGGTTAAAAAGTAGTTTTGGTACAAAAAAAAAATATTCTTTTTTCACGAACAACAAAATTATGTTAAACAAGTGAGAGTTTTAAATTCGGCTGTGCCGAATCTTTGATACCCTCCAAAATATAAAAAAAAAATTGCAGAGGAGTTTTTTTTTGGGGGGGAGGGTCAGTAGGGGTCATTGTGGGACAAATAAACCCATGCGGTAAATGTTTAAAAATTCATTTATTATGCTTTTGGAGCATAAGTTATACAATTTTATCATTATTTAAAAAGATTTTTAATATCCACGCCCACAAAAGGGGGGGGGGGGCGTCAAAAAAAAGATTTTATTTTATTTCCTGGGTCCAAGTGCAGGACCTTGAATTTTTTCTGACATCAAAATGTTTCATTTGCTTAGCCAAAAACAAAAAAACTGTGAAAATATGGCGTTTTTCAGAGGTTAGTTAAGTTCTTCAAGGTGGAACTTTTTTCCCCCCGGTCCGATAATCGGACTCCGATTTTGACCATTTACGAACTTAAACTGCCTAGGGCCAAAACACATATTCCTGTCAAACTTGACGAGTCTAACTCTTTTATTTTGGACTGCATCGTGTCTTATACAGTCTTAGAATCGATCATAGATCAATAATATATGGGACATTCCATGTGAAATCGGACATATTGAAAAACTTTTTTTTAGATTTTCCAAATTTGTTTACAGTTTTCAGTACCCTTCGAAAACTCCTTCGTGGTAAATTTTCAGATTTTTTTGATGACCCATTCAAAGGATATCGAATTTTGAAAAATTGGTAGTTTGTTCCTTTACTCAAATTTCTTTTAATCATAACTTCTTTAGTAATGGTCCAAATTTAATTTTTTTTTTTTTCAAAATTTTTGTTTTTTTACGTACTTTTTACAAAAAAATCCCAAAAAATTCTTAAAAGCGCTCTAGAATGCGATTTTTAAGTTTAAAAATTTGAGTCTCATTTTTGAAAATGTTTGTACTTTTCGATTTTTTTGAAATTTTTTTGTGTAAAACTTCTATCAATTCTACAAATTTTTTGCCCAGGAGGATCGTGGGATAACGATTATTACTATTTTTTTAAATTTTTTGAAAAATTTTTATTGTAATTTTCCAATCTTAAAATCATTTCTACTGATCCAATGGTGCGTCATAGAGACGTCCTTTATAAGACCGACCCCCCTTAATTTTTACGTCTTAACATTTCTTTGGAACTAACTAATACCCTATCTCCAATTTCTAAGGGGGCTCCCACACAAAACGACATTTTTTAAAATTTGCTCCAACCGCTCTAACTGCCCTAATAGTGCCCTTAGAGCAACAAAATGTATGACCGACCCACAATATTTTTTTAGTCCAAACTTTTCTCTGAACACACATACCCTCTATCTCTAATTGTTAAGGCAGTCCCCATACAATTTTTTTTATTTTTTGTAAATTTGTTTTATTTAATCAGATTCTACTGGTCCAATGGTGCGTCCGAGAGGGGTCATTAGTGAGACCGACCCCCATTTATTTTTAATATGGGGGTCGGAAATGTTAAGACGCAAAAATTAATGGGGTCGGTCTTATAAAAGACCCCTCTATGACGCACCATTCGAGCAGTAGAAATGATTTTAAAATTGGAAAATTACAATAAAATTTAAAAAAAAAAAAAATTTAAAAAATAGTAATAATCGTTATCCCACGATCCTGCTGAGCAAAAAAAATTGTAGAATCGATAGAAGTTTTACACAAAAAAATTTCAAAAAAATCAAAGAGTACAAACATTTTCAAAAATGAGATTTAAATTTTAAAACTTAAAAATCGCATACCAGAGCGCTCTTTAGAATTTTTTGGGATTTTTTTATTTTTTAAGTACTTAAAAAAACAAAAATTTTGAAAAAAAAAATTTGAAATTGGGACCATTATTGAAGAAGTTATGAGTAAAAGAAGTTTGATTAAAGGAACAAACTACCAATTTTTAAAAATTCGATATCCTTTGAACTGGTCATCAAAAAATTCTGAAAATTTACCACGAAGGAGTTTTCGAAGGTACTAAAAACAGTAAACAAATTGGGAAAATCTAAAAAAAAAAATTTTCAAAGTGTCCGATTTGACATGGAATGCCCCATATATACGACCGATATTTCGATGCGTTACAAACGGAATGACAAAGTGAGTATACCCCCATACAGTAGTTGTTTGAGGGTATAAAAAAAATTTTATGAACCCATAATTTTTGGTGAAAAAAATTTTGATGAAAAAAAGTTTTTAATGAATTTTTTTCAAGAAAAGACAATTTTTTTGATGTAAAAAATATGAAAAAAAAAATTTTTGTGAGAAAAAAAAATTGTTTGAGAAAAAATTGATAATAAAAAATTTGATAAAAAAATTTGATGAAAAAAAAAATATGATAAAAAAAAAAAATTATGGAAAAAAAATTTGATGAAAAAAAAATTTGAAAAAAAAAATTAATGAAAAAATAAAATTTGATGAAAAAAAAATTTTATGGAAAAAAAAAGTTAGAGAAAAAAAAATTTTATGAAAAAAAAAAATTGATGAAAAAAAAAAAGTTTTTTTGTTGAAAAATAAAAAAATGTTACTTTTTATTCACCAGCTGGTGAAAAACGGTTTTATTCACCACGAGGTGAATTATTATTCAAGTTACAAACCCAAGTTATTAAAATTTTTGGTTTTAAGAAAATGAAAATAGAATTCTTGTTTTCTTTTTCTTGATGTTAGCTTATATAGTCAAACTGAGGTGGCGTCCTGCAACTTTTTTAAAATTAGACACCAGCCAAAAAACATTATCATATTAAAACAAGTAAGAAAATTATAGTCGGTCAAGACCGACCATATAATAACCTACACCAGATTTTCCGGAAAATGGGTCCCAAGTTCAAACATGGACACTGTTGCCAACTATTTTTCACCAAAAACCTCCAAATTTCACTAAAAAAGCGCTAGAAACCGCCAAAAAAAAATTTAGCGTGGAAAATTAAAAATTCCCCGCTAAATTACGAAAAAAAGCGCAGGAAAAACTTGGCATTTTTGATTGACAAAAAAGAAAAACTTTAAAAAAAACCTCCAAATTATTTTTTCTACCAAAATTGACTTTTCACTAAAAACTCACAAGAAACCACCGGAAAAAATTTAGCGGGAAAATATAAAATTCTCCCGCTAAGTTACGCAAAAAAGCGCCGAAGTTCGACAAACTTGGCGTGTTTGATTGAAAAAATTAAGAAAAAACCTCTAAATTTTTCCTTACTAAATCCAAAAAAAGCGCTAGATTTTCCCGCTAAAGCACCGTTCCCGCTAAAAACCAATTTTCCCCCGCTTAACCAACCAAAAAGCGCTAGATTTAGCGCGGAAACCTCCAACTTGGCAACAGTGAACATGGACTGATTAGATCTATATTTTGTCAAATCTTTAATAAGTGTAAAAAGCACTCAAAAATCAAATTTGAGTGGAATAGGCTTCTTTTTGTTGACAATAAACCGCTTCAACTGAATATCGGGCGAAATTTTCACATGGGACCTAAGTCCAAAAATGGTCCGATGATAATCAGATTTGATAAGGTTATTAAAGTACGCGTTTAACATACACAATCAGAATTTTAATTAAATATTTTCTATTTTCATAAAATTTTAGAGATTTATGTGAAAATCGGGAAGGTGGTTTGTATGGTGGCTACAAGAAGAACTGGTCCGATTTCTTTAAAATTCGGAACGGTGATTTGTGTGGATTAAACATGATTACCCGCCAAATTTCGAAAAGATACCTATTAAAATGCGGTTATTAGAGTCATTTAAGCCAAAACTAAAGAGGACCTTTGTATAAGAGCTAGTTCTAAATATGGACCGATTTTTTCCAATTTCAATAGGCTTCGTCCTTGGGCCAAAAGAGGCTAAAGTTTAAAATTTCAAGTCAATTGATTAAAAATATCGTGTTTACACCGTTTACATGGACAGACAGACAGACGGACGGACGGACGGACATCGCTAAATCGACTCAAAAAGTGATTCTAAGTCGATCGGTATACTTAAAAGTGGGTCTAGGACCAATGTTTCGGGTAGTTACAAACATCAGCACAAACCCATTATACCCTGTACCACAGTGTGGTTTTTTTTCTAAGTTAGAGAAATTAAAAAAAAAAATCTAAAAATGGCTTTCCCTTGACCCTTTTTTCCCTTGACCCTTTTTGAAGTTGATTTGAGCTAAATCTGATGAGTTTAGTCCTTGGCGCCCTTTGATTAAAAATTGAGTTTTTAGAAAATTTCCTATAGTCTTAAAAGTTTATTGAGGTGAAAAGCAAAGAATTTAAATAACTAAAATTTTTTTTAAATTTGAAGAAAAAAAAAAACAGAAGAAAAAACAGAATTTTTAAAAATATAGACATTTCTCGTATTCCCATACTGGTTTCAACACTCTAGTTAGAGTTATCATCAGTAGGATTTTAAATGTCGGTTTGTGTTAATGGAATTTGTTGTGAATATTTATAGTTTCTACAGAATAAGTTTTAAGAGTTTCCAACTCTACAATTCTTTTTCTAGCAATCTCAACCTCACCGTTCTTTTAACTTTTTTCTCTCTTACATGTTTTATTAAATTATTACAATGCAAAAATTGACAAATAAATTCTTTTAAGACTCTGCAAACAGCTTTATGTATGTAAGCAATTGTTCGAGCATGTTTGCCTTTATTGACTTCTATGTGGAATAAAATATGATGACTGACTTCTGTTAGGCAGCAGTAGACTGGTGTTGGTTTCTGGCATGTTTTTTTTTTTTTTTTTGCTCCAATACATTATATTAAACATTTAAACGGCTATAAATTGATTATTTAAAAACTTTCGTTTAGTGTTCAAAAAATATTTTTTTTTATATATTTTTTGTTATTTTTTCTTACAAGAGGGGAAAAAACACTTTGGCTTGTAGTGAAACTTAAAACGTTCTTCTCTTCTTTAAAAAAAAAAGAACAGAAAAATGTTTTAGTCAGACAAGAAGTCAGTCATTATCATCACTTTATCCTCTTGTTTTGTTAAACGAAGATCGTTTTTTGGTACACACTTCACAAAAAAAAAACAGTCTCTAACATTTGACTTAATTATAGCTTTAAAGGAGTAGATTCCAAAAAAAAAAACAATAAACCTACACGAAACACCATAGAGACATTAGTCGTTAGTAAATAACTTAGTTGGTGTGCCAAAATTTTAGATGGTTTTTGATAAATTCCCAGAAAAGTAGCGTAACGTTTGATGGGTTTTTGATGTACATATAATTTTTTTTTTGTTCATGTTATAAATTTTGAAAGGATTTTTTTTTTTTTAATTAATAGTTTTTATTAATGTACATATTTATGCGTAATTATAAATAAAATACCGAAATAAATTTATTTTGATGAACTTTGAAGATAATCAAGATAATTGGTTTAACATTTTTAAACATAGACATGTTTTTCATATCAATCTTTGAACACAAAAATGACTCATAAGAATTTTAAATTATTATTTTTTTTAAGGAACGCAAAGGAGAAACCTTCTCACTCGCTATAAATTTTTTATCATGTTTACGTCTAAAGGCTGGTAAGGTATCATAACATAATCAATTACTTATACTAATCATCGATTTACTTCGTATAAATTTGACGTTTGCAAACATCGATTAGAATTAACCACTGATTTTGTTGTGATAAGTTACCATCCCTAAATAATACAAAACTATTATATTATTATCATAATTTTTAATATTTTCTTTAAGTAAAAAAAACGCATTTTCTAATGCCCTTGGTCAAAGTGCAGGTATTTTTTTTTTTTGACAAAAAATTGTTATGCATTCGGAAAGCTATAAAGATTGTATGGTAGCGTGGGGCGGGGGTGGCTGTTGCGCGAATTTGTACTAATAATTTTAATATTGAGTAACAAATTACAAACAAACAAATTTTATCAAATGTATTAAGAAAAATCCCAAGAATAACGAAATTTTAAAAAGTGCTGAAGTATTTAAATCAGGATCCAGGTTTTGGTGATTTTTTTTTCACAAGGAAGCTTTGACAGACCTGTTTACTTCATAAATAAGACTTTAAGTCAAATAAACAGCCCAATAAGTCACATAAACTGACCAACTCATAGTTATGACTGTCATAGGCCAACTTTAGTTATTGAGCAGTCAAAACATAAATATTTTTCTATACAAACCAACAAAAAAAAAAATAATTTTATTTGCAAATTTTGAGATCTGCTCTCAAGACGATCATAAGATTGATAAATAAAACTTAAAACTTTCGAATTTTGTTGTAGGTTTGTACAGGAAAATATTAATAAAAATTGGCTTATGACAGTCATAGCCTGTCACAACTATAAATATTGAAAAATTGATACTAAAGGTCCAAAATTTCGAAAAAAAAAAAATTAATGAAGTATACATTAGTGTGGTTCATATATGGCACTTTTTTTTTTTTTTTTTGGATTTTTGTATGGGGCACCCGGAATATATATTAAGCACCATGAAAAACTGACCCGTGATTTTTTTCAAATTTTTTCATTAACATTTAGGGGTCGCTACCGGGCCCTAAACTTTGGGTCATAAAAAAAAATTTTTCACACAATGAAAAAAAAAAAAAAATGTCGTTTTTTTTATATTTTTTTTTTTATTATAATTTAACTTCATTAGCTTATTAACGGCAAAAGATTTCATTTTGGTGGGACAAGTTTTTCAGTTCCAAAATTGACCATGAAAAAAAAAATTGAGGCTGGTTGGGGTCTTACTCTAAAATTTTTTTAAAATTTTTTTTTTTAGTTTTGATAAGCTTACGCTATAGGTCTTTAGTCCCTCTTGATACTACATTCTTCGTAAAAATTTTTGTTCTTTCCGAAACATCATTAACATGCGGCGAAAATCAAACGGATATTAAAAAAAAAAAAACATATTTTCAATGTAAATTTTGGAAATTACATACTTTTCCGACCATATCGAATTTTTGTTTGCCGTTAATAAGCTGGATTAGCTTATCAAATTATAATTAAAAATTAAAAAAAAAAAAAATCGATTTTTTTCACCGTTTTTTTTTTTTTTTTTTTTTTAATATCCGTTTGATTTTCGGCGCATGTTAATGATGTTTCGGAAAGAACAAAAATTTTTACAAAGAATGTATTATCAAAATTTTAAAAAAATTTTAGAGTAAGACCCCAACCAGCCTCAATTTTTTTTTTCATGGTCAATTTTGGAACTGAAAAACTTGTCCCAACAAAATGAAATCTTTTGCCGTTAATAAGCTAATGAAGTTAAACTATAATAAAAAAAAAAATAATAAAAAAAAAAAAAATTTTTTTTTTTTATATCCCAAAGTTCATGGCCCGGTAGCGACCCCTAAACCTTAATATAAAAATTTGAAAAAAATCACCTGTCATTTTTTCACGGTGCTTAATATATATTCCGGGTGCCCCATTCAAAAATCCAACTTTTGTTTTTATGAACCACCCTAGTATACATGTTTCCTTTACAGATGTAGTTACATTTTTACTACGGAAAAACTATTAAACTCTTAAATGTTTTTATATAGAAAAATAACCTATTTCAGAGATATTTGCCTTTGAAAAAATTTTCAGAATGTGAAAGAATTCTTTAATGCATTTAAATCAGTGGTCGGCAGAAAGAGGGAACATTTTTACATTTTTATAAAACATAGCTTCATCTACCCGCTTTTTTAAATGCTATCACGATACTAAATAAAATATTTGTATTTCTAATGCTCTCAGTTGCGAGTTTCGTTGACATTCGCGTTGTCTACGTGCAAATAGCCAATTTCATTAGCACCTAGGTGCAATGGGTGCCGACCACTGATTTAAATAATTATTAATTATAGAAAATTTCTCAGATTTTTTAACTTTTTTCTATAGATATAATTTGAGATTCTGAGACATTATTTCTATAAAAAATGTTTCCAAATTCTGATACACTTTTCTAATAAAAAATCTCTGAAATAATTCTCATATTTAAAAGTAGTTCTCGGATTCTAAGAACTTTTTCGTAAAAAAAAAATCTTAGATCCTGTAACATTATCAGATACTAAAAAATATCAGTTTCTAAATCATTTTGTGAAGAAATTTTTATACACTTTCTAAAAATAAAACCCTAAATTTTATAACATTTTTCCAGAGAAAAATTTTACGGTGCTAATGCCATCTAATGTTTTCTAACGTCATTTCTTAGATTCTGAAACATTTTTTATATAGAAAAACTATTATTACAAATAACATATCTCGGGACATATGTCCTATAAAAAAAATTCCTCAAATCTTACAACAGAAAAGTTTTCAGATTAGATTCTAAGAGATTTTTCATACAAAAAATATTTCAGGTTCTAATTAGGGATCGCAATTTCCCGCACTTTTTCATTTCCCGGGAAAGCGGGAAACATTTTTGAACTTCCCGGGATTCCCGGGATCCCACACTAAAAACCATTAATATTGTTTTTAGTTTGTAACAATTTTTTATTTTTTTTTTAATTTGTACTTCTTACAAGGCCTGCTAAATTTAAAAGCAATTAAATTAGAATTCAGTCTAATAAAACAAAAAATAACAAATTAAGCTAAAAACTCTATATAAAAAAGAATAATTAAACAATGTCCTGTTTTATTTTTTTAAGAAATTTTTGTTTAATAGAATATGCTGTTTTTGGCATAGACATTTCACTAAGAGAAAAATATTTGTTTATGCATATTATTGCCGATTTATACGAAAATGCATATTTTTTCATATTTTATCATAAATAAAAAAAATGAAAAAATTACACGAATTTAAATTAAAAAACATTGAAAATATGTAAAAGTCACAAAAAAGTCCATAGTATTTATCAGACATGGGGGTTAATGATTACATTGTGTAATTGATTACAGTTTCAATTACAATTACATGTAATTAGTAATTGAAAATTTTCAATTACTAATTACATGTAATTGTAATTGAAAAAACTCAATTACAAATTACATGTAATTGTAATTGAAAAAACTCAATTACAAATTACATGTAATTGTAATTGAAAAAACTCAATTACAAATTACATGTAATTGTAATTGAAAAAACTCAATTACTAATTACATCTAATTGAAAAATGTAATTGATTTTAATGTAATTGTAAGAAACATGTTTATAATTACATTTAGTAGTTAATTACTAATATTGTCAATTACACATACATATTTATTCAAAAATCTTTATGCATAAAATCGTTAGTGCAATTGTGTGTAACGCATGATCTCTGGAATCATAAGAGCTACCAACCTAAGACATACATATTAGATGCTGATCAAGGTTTTAAAGATTTGATTTTTTTCGACCCTGCAGGTGGCGCTGGCCTCAAGTTGTAAACAGAATTGTGGGTGCCATTTGACAGCAGTTCAAAACAGAGTTAAAATAACTAAACTGCCACTGAAATTGTTAAACTCCTCAGTTGATAGTTTTTGAAAAAAGCCAGCAGTTGAAAATAACACACAATACTGTAGTCATTCGCAACAAACTGGAAGCAAAAACTCCAAGTCAAACGAAGATAACGAGAGTTTTTGTGGTAGTCTTTAAAAAAAACTTAACAATGACTACAGACGACACAAAAGAAATTCACAAAATAGACCGTACAATGCGAGTAATAATCACCACATTAATTGGAATGCAAACATTTTAGTTAAACAAATTAAATTTAACAAATATTTAGGTAAAAAATTGTTTAACTAAATTTGAATTCATAACTGAAATAGACAAAAAATCTAAAACTGATAGGGTTGAAATAAACCCAGATCTTTTATACAATGAATTTATTCATTAAATTTTTAGTTTTGAAATAAAGTTTAAAGTATTCATTTTCAACTGAAACATGAATCAAATTAATTTTTATTATTATGCATCCGAATACATACCATGAAAAAGAATAGTTGTATGTTTTTTTTGTCTTTAAAAATATTATAAGTAGTTATTTATTATGATTTTTTTACATTATTAACCGTTTTTTTACAATTTGGAAAGAAAAAATTATTTTATCAAAAATTTTTTTTTTCCTGTGAATTTTAATATAATTTTACCTAAGTATTTTTCAAAGCTAAACCAACATATTGTCAATGATATGCCCGTCCATCTGCAACATATTTACACAGATTAAAAAAAAATTTAATTTTGTCGTTTTTTAGCGTCCCAAAAAAAGTGTAAATACAACAGGTGTTAATACATTAGAATATTTTTTTTAAAACAAAAAGTCACAAACAACTGTTATATTTGGTCTCTGAAGAGAAATCATAATAAAATTTATTTGTTACGATTTCTATTTTTGTCGACCATCCAAATTTTGATTGCTCAAATAACGTATTTTTGTCATAATATGACATATTATGTATGCTAATTAAACGTAATCTTATCATTTGATTGGAAAATGATGTTTGAATGATTTGTTGCATGATTCTCTTTAACATGGATGTAAACAACGCGAGGTATAACGAAAATAGTCGAAAAATTTAAAGAAACGCTAAACAAATTTTTAATATTACTGAATCCGTGAAAAAAAAATTTTGATATTTTTTTTTGAGTTAGTAGTCTGTAATATATAAAAAAATATAGTCACGTTTCGTGCACAGAAATTTTTTTTTTATTTTGTAAACCAGTGTTATTTATCAAGCACAACAAAAAATCTTTGAAAGAATATAAATTTGGCTGAAAACCACAAATTTGCTTTAAAAGATAAAATAAAATAATTCAGGTAATAAATATTTGCAAAAGGGAAAATTTTATCAAAAAAAAGGTCAACATTTTTTAGGATCTGCTTTTATGGCACATATAAAAGCAGATAATAAAAAAAATTAGACCTTTTCTGTAATAATAATTTCACTTTTGGAAATATTTATTGCGATATGCAGCCGCTCCATTAAATGATAATGCAATGTCTTTAAAAGGTAGTTTCTTTACATATTTCGCGTTGCAAAAAAAATAAAATACTAATGTCTTTTTGGAAATCCCGATATTTTTAACCCAACTTGATTTTTATGACCACACATATAAAAGAAGATCCTATAAAATGTAGACCTTTTCGTGCCAAAATTTTCAATTTTTCAAATATTTATTGCGATGTACAGCCACTCCATTGAATTTCAATGCAATGTCTTCACATATTTTGCGTTGTAAAAAAATAATAGTGTCTTTTAAATTCCTTTTGGAAATCCCGATTTTTTATGTCTTTATGACTTTGTAGCTGTTTCCTTTTTGTTATATGTTAAATTATGCAAGCGATCACTTATACAGGTAGGATTTTGCATGCTGCTGGCATGCTTTAAAAAAATCCAACAAATGCGTGTGTATTTTCTGATTTCACTGTACCTGCGAAATATTAATTATTTTTAAGATAATATAAAGTCGTTAGATTTCCTGCTAACAAATAAAATAATTTTTTGACCGCTAGATGCAAATAAAAAACGCAAAATTTAGTCGAAAAACACCAAATTACAAAATTCTTTCGAATTTATTTATTATATTAATATATTAGGTGTGTTCCAGAACTTTCCGGGTAATGTTCGGTAAAATGAGAGAAAATCAAAAAACCTCTCATGATACCACAAAAATGCACAAAAGTACGGGAACGCATAAAACCACATTTCAAGCCCAAAATAATAGAAAATGTAAACAAACCAATAACGCTAAAATATTTTCGTAAGAAAAATCACTTTAAACAAGAAAACAAATTGTAAAAGTTTATTTTAATAACAAATTATCTTTTTTTGTATTGAAATAACACATTTCCTTGGTTTAGTTCTTTATTTTATTTAAATTTCCAATTTAGCTTCACAAAAAAAACAGCTGTTTTTTCAACATCTGACTGTTACCAAATTACCCGAAAAAAAGTGCGGGTAAGTTCGGTAAAATGAGAAATAAATTTATTCTCTCAAAAACTCTCTCATTTACCCAATTTTAGCGTACGGGAACGCTTTTCGGGCTGGTTTGGGTACCCGCGGGCACCAGCGGTAACGTTGTGGAACGAACCTATTATTTTCTATTAGTAACCCTTGCTGTAACTACTTGTAAAAACAACGATATCACTACTTACCATTACAATTTTGGCAACACTATTTTTATACCCTACACCACTCTGTGGACCGAAATATTGGTCCTAGACCCACCTTCAAGATTGACTCAGAATAACTTTTTGAGTCGATTTAGCGATGTCCGTCCATGTAAACGTTGTGCGCACGATACAGGTCGCAATTTTTAACCGATTTATCTGAAATTTGAGACTTAAGCTTCTTTTGACACAACGACGGACGCTATTGAAATTTGCAAAAATCGGTCCATGTTTTGACCTAGCCCCCATACAAACGTCCCCTTAAAATATGAGTCAAATGACTCTAACAATAACAATAGGTATCCTTTCGAAATTTGGCAGGTAAACGTGTTTTGTATTCACAAATCACCATTCCACATTTTAAAGCAATCGGACCAGTTCTTCTTGTAGCCCCCATACAAACCACCCTCCCGATATTCACATAAATCGCTAAAATTTCATGAAAATAGGAAATGATTTATTAAAATTTTGTTTATTTTTAACACGTACTTTAATTACCCAATCAAAATTTGATTATAATCACACCATTTTTGGACTTAGGTCCCATATGAAAATTTCGCCCGCTATTCACTTAAATCGGTTAATTTAAAAACAAATAGAAGACTATTTCACTCAGATTTGGTTTGTGAGCAGAGACCATAACCGTTATGAGATTTATTGAAAAAACTCAAATTTAACTGTTCAAAAATATTATTTTGAAATAGAAATTTCAAATAACAGTTTCAAAAAAATTTATATAAATATCTGTCCAAAATAACAGAAATAAAAAACTTTTATTTTTTTTAACTGTTATCAAATACTCTTTGAGCCTTATAAAATTTGATATATTTAAGTAAAACTAAAATAAACGCATACAAAAGAATCCTATTGATAGCTAATACCTCAATTATTGATTTGAACATTAAAACTTTGATTGATTTGAATACAAATAACTGTTATAACAGTTATTTAAAATAAATAAATGTTATTTTAAACTTTTTCAACAAAAAGTTTTTAATTACTGTTATTTTATACTTTTATTGATAAAAATCAGAAAATAAAAGTTATTGCAAATTTTAACACGGGGCATCTCTAGAAGTCTTTCCATATATATAATGCATATTTTGGACAACATTCGTTTAATGATTTTTTTAAAGCAAAATAACACATATAACTGTTTTATTTGGTCTCTGTTTGTGAGTGTTTTCTACACTTATTAAAGATTTGACCTAAGATAAACCAAATCGGTCCATGTTTGGACTTGGGACACATTTTCCGGAAAACACTGGTGTAGCGTATTATATGGTCGGTCTTGACCGACTATAATTTTCTTACTTGTTTTTGTATATAGTTGGTATCACTTATTTATTATATTTTATTAAAATTATTTAATTAATATTAATACATATAATTATTTTATTAAAATAAATATTATATAATTTCGGTGTTAGTTTTAAATCATGTGACATGTCACCAGTAAAAGCCATGGTAACGTAGTAGGAAAAAGAAAAGTTTAGTTTAGAATCTGCCACCATAACTATACACACAAATTATATATTTATGTCCCAAATTTTATGTTATATTTTTGACTTATATTTTTTTACACTAGTTTTAAATATCATATTTAGAATCGACCGCAATCACTTAACTTGTCCAAAATGCTTCTGATGTTGAATTTCGCCAGTCACTATTAATTTGTTAAAAATAAAACTTTGTCAGTTGTCAGATTTTTTTTTTTGCATGTAATGGAAAACACTGTAATTTGAACGTTTTAATTACGATTACATGTAATTAGTAATTGAGTTTTTTCAATTACAATTACATGTAATTAGTAATTGAATTTTTCAATTACATTTACATGTAATTAGTAATTGAGTTTTTTCAATTACAATTACATGTAATTAGTAATTGAAAAAACTCAATTACTAATTACATGTAAATGTAATTGAAAAATTCAATTACTAATTACATGTAATTGTAATTGAAAAAACTCAATTACTAATTACATGTAATTGTAATTGAAAAAAATGTAATTGGTATCGCCCATGTCTGGTATTTATAAACTAATTCATAAGAGTTTATTAACCTCATCATAATATGTATGAACTTTTTCATAATATTTATTATGTGGAATTGAAAAATTAATATAATTTTTTATGAATAAAAAAATCAAACGTTTTATGAAAGGTTCATATATTTTAAATTTTTTTTTTTTCATAAATGCTACGAATGTGGTTCATTGGCAATTTGTTTTTTCTGTGTACAAATAAAAAAAAATATTTTTTTTGGTTGTAAAAACAATTTTTTGAGTTGAAAAAAAAAATGAAGTTCATATGTTTTCCTTTTAGTAAAACCTTTTATAATTAAAAACGTTTTTTTAATACTTTTTAAGTAATTAGTAAATATTTTTGAATTTTTAGAGCATATTTTTAATTTTTAAGTGCATATTTTAAGCACATATTTTCGATTTCCTAGTGCGTGAAATCGGAGCCCTTATATTTAAAAATTTATTGGCCTTTATAAAATTCCCGGGAATCCCGCACAAATTTCCCGGGAATGCGGGAAATCAAAATTGACGAATTTCCCGGGAATCCCGGGAAGGGAAATCCCGGGATACATTCTCTAGTTCTAATACAGTTTTGTATAGAAAAGTTCTACAACATTTTTTCTATAAAAAAACATAGATTTTGATTTTTTTAAACAGAGAAATTTTCATATTTTTTAAAAATTTTATATAAAAAGTTCTAACCTTGGAAATATATTTTGTAAATATAAAGTTCGGAATTCTAAAAAAAATTTCTATAAACAATATTTGAGATAATACTTTTGGTTAGAAAGTGACCACTATTCAATTGCCATTTAAGTTTTTTATGTGCAATTTCTTTAATTCCACAAAATTGTATCCTTAGGATGTAACACACATATACATCGCCTATGGATTTTTTTACATCCTGGTCATTTTCTTTCTATCTTCGTCCCTTTCCCTTCCTTTTTTCCTTTCCTTTTCCTTTTCCTTTCTTTTTTTTCTTTTCTTTCCTTTCTTTCCTTTTTTTTTGTAAATCGATTTGGGGGGAGAAATCCCATTCTCCCCCCCTGGATCCGCTCCTGCTGATAAATAATATATAACTTTATTGGATCCAAGACCGATATTGAGTATAACCGAATTGAGTATAGCCCCATTTAGTCAATGAAAGGTATAACAAGTAAAAAAGTTAAATTCGGCCTTGCCGAATGTAGTGATACCCTCCACAATTTCAAAAAGATTATTGCAAAAAACTTTATTTAAAAGGGAAAAAAAAATTTTTTGAAAAAAAAAATTTCGCGTAAAAAAATTTTGGTAAAAAAAATCCGCGATTTTTTTCTTTTTTTGTCAAAAAATATGTTCGTTCTTGTTTAAATACCATTTGGTGTTTAATTATGTTCACATATGTCAACCAGAAGCCGAATTAAAGCATTTTGTATTTTTAGGTTATGTTGAATGTACTGAAATTTTTGAGGTGTGCTTACATTTTCGTTCATAACTTTTGAACCGCTGAACCGATATCGGTCAAATGTAATACCAAACTTCTCGGGAGAACTTCCAATAAATATGTTAAGTTTCAGTCATCTCTGTGCAATATTTTGTCCGCGAGAGCATTTTCAACAGACAGACAGACGGACAGACGGACAGACGGACAGACGGACATCGCTAGAATGTCTTAAAATCGATCGGGCATCATGAATATATATACTTTATGGGGTCCTAGATCGATATTTCGATGAGTTACAAACAGAATGACAAACTTATATATACCCTCTATCACTAAGTGGAGGGTATAAAAACATCTTTACCACCCCATGAAAATAACTGGATTTCGGGGTAAATGCTAAGACAAGCAAAATTCGGCTATATTCAATACACAAAAAAAACTTTGTCAAATTAATAGAAAAAGTCTTATTATACTACTTTACCAATATTTGAGAGTTTTCCCTGTTTTTAAACAAAAATTTTTCGATCGAAATTAAATTTTATTTTTGTAATTTTACAATTTTTTTTTGTAATTTTACAAATTTCAAAGGCTTTGTTACAAAAAAAAAATCTAGTAAATTCACGAGAATTCCTTGTAAGTTTTATTGCGCCAAAAAAGTTGTAAATTTACAATTTTATTGGTAAAAAGCTTGTAAAATTACAAAAAAAGCTCGTTATTTTTACCAGAAATTCTCTTAAAATAGGAGGTAGCAAAAATCTAGTAAAGTTACAAAACCTACTTGTAAGTTTTTTCGCGTCAAAAAAATTGTAAATTTACATTTTTTTTTGGTAAAAAGCTTGTAAAATTACAAGGAATTCTTTTCAAATAGGAGGTTGCAAAAAAATTTTAATTTAAAAAAAAAAAAAAAATTAATCAGTCAGTTTGTCAGTCACCCACTTATTTCTTTTTGCAGATATATGAATGTGGTCCTACTCCGATATTTTTATGTTTCTCAGATGTTAAGAAAAACTTGTTTCTATCAATAAAGTTACAGTATACAAATTTTTATATTAAATCTTATTGAGCCTCTGTATTTCTGAGGGATGTGGCCCTTTTTGATTAGTATGACTTAAGTCTATTAACTAGAGTTTTTCATTTAAATTTCCGGGACGGGATTTTCCGGAAGTTCCCGACATTTGCTATTTATTTGTTTATGTTTTTACGTCTGTTGAATATTATGTATGTAATTTTTTTTTTAAGTTTTATTGAAATGCTTGATAACTGGTTTAGCAAGAGAGAATTACTGACAGAAAAATATCCCTAAATCTGAGACTTTTAGGATATGAAATATGTCGCACAATCTTAATCTTCCATAGAAAATATTAATCAGAACCTGATACTTTTTTTCTTAAGTTAAGAACCTTTTGTAATGCCGGTAATACCGGTATTCCCGGGAATACAGAGAACCGGGAAATGGCGGCACTGATTTAGACCTTTTTGTTTTAAACTGTCAATAGTTTGTTTTAATAAATTGGGTTTTACAATTTTTTTTTAAGAAAAATTTGGGTTTTTGATTTAAGCTAAGTACTCTGTTTCTTACGGTGAAAATTTCACTTAAACTTTAAACGCCTCAAATTGCAATAAAACATTTAAAAATCAAGAACTTTTGACAATGATAAGAAAGAAACGATCATAACAAAACTGAAATGTCACTTTTTCACGGCAATTTAAATTGTCTTGTATAATAAAAATGAGTGAAAACTTTTTTAACAATTTCCCCTTAATTCCTCGCGTTGCCAATTTTTTTTTTTTTTATATGGAGTTTGACAGATTTTTTCCCGTGAAACCGAACAGAGTACTTACAATTAGCTTTAAGCGGGAATTCCCAGGTTAGGTTAGGGAGGCGGTGTCCGATTTACACTTCGCATAGACCTTTTGGTCTATAGGAAATTCCCAGGATCTGGGGAAATTTGAAAATGACTCCCGTTTTCTCGAAAAATTAAAACGTCCGGGAAAAAATAAACTCTACTATTAACACTTTATAAGTATTTGGCAAATTTAAGAAATTTTTTTTTGGTAATTTTAAGAAATTTTACCTAAACGTATACATTTCCAATTACTTTACAGTAAAATTTTCTTTATTTGTTTTAAATATTATATTGTTTTTGTCACCTTAATACATTATACTTTGTTTCAATTTAAACTCCAATTTTCAGTATTTTATGAAAAATTTTCAATATTTAAATTTTTTGTTACCTCATAAATTTATTTTAATGTTAATATTCTATTCTATTTTTAAAATGTTATTTCCGTTCTGAAAAAAAACACACATTAATGTCATATTACTAAAAATCTATTGTGTCGTAATTTTTAAAGATATTTTTTTTGTTATTTTTAATGTTTTATGGCATTTTAGGTTTTAATGACTACAAAGACACAAAAATAAAAAATAAAAACTTTAATCCCTATACACACGCGTCATTATGAATTATGTGGTTTTAAAAAGTTAATATACTTAAATTCTGAAGTATTAAATATAAATTAAAATTTTTGACAAAAATTATATATTATAGGTTTATAAGAGAATAAATTTTAAGAAAAATATAATTTATTTCCTGGATATTTATTTTTTTTTGTATAAAATAGTGTCGTCTTTTTGTATTGATACAACTCTTTAAATTCAAGATTTTTTGTTGGTTAAGGGTGTGTCGGGGGAAACCTTCCACCCCACCATTAATGTTTACAAATTCGTTTATTATGATATTTACGCTGAACTTAGAGAATTCTATCAATATTTGTTATCATTTACTATACCCACGCCCTAAAAGAGGGCGGGCCGTGTCATTTTCTAATCATTTTGTATAAGGGCAGGTCGATTAACTGAATATGGCATAGAAATGTTTCCTTTGTTGAACAAATTTACAAAAAAAACTTGCTTTTCTAGGGTTTTTTTAGTTCTGAAAGGGGGAAATTTCCTCCATCGCGCTGTAATTCTGATTCCAACACTAGGTGGACAAAAGTATTTAACCATGACATTTTATGTTTTTGGGGTCACTGATTCAAAACATTATAGCTTTACTAACAAATTCATAAAAACTAAAAGAGGATTTTTAAAAGAGATTTATAAAACAAATTTTGTATGGAAATTCGGTTAATAAACCTGTTTTTATAAATTTGGACGTTAGTATTTCTGAAAATACAGTGGGGTTTCACTAATATAACAGTAACTAAAGTGGGATTTTGCTACAACTGAAAAAATTTAATTACTTTTTGCTACTACAGGGCACTAAATTTAAAGAAAGTATTTAAAAAAGATATAAAAAGCCTTTCAGAGTTTAACAGTAAAGTCTAGCTACGT
Source organism: Pegoplata infirma (assembly GCA_963921195.1). Classification (NCBI taxonomy): domain Eukaryota; kingdom Metazoa; phylum Arthropoda; class Insecta; order Diptera; family Anthomyiidae; genus Pegoplata; species Pegoplata infirma. The sequence goes on from CAWUER010000307.1 coordinate 56,832, forward strand.
CAGTCTTTAACATGATAATGTTTTTAGGCTGGTGTCCAATTTTAACAAAGATGCAGGACGCCACTTCAGTTTATGAACATATGCTACCGATTAACAAACAAGAAAATAAGAATTACTGTTTTTATTTTCTTTAAGCCAATAGTTTTAGTAACTTGGGTTTGTAAATTGGATAATAATTCACCTCGCGGCGAATAAAAGAAATATTCACCACCTATTGAATAAAAGGTAACATAATTATTTTTCATCAATATTTTTTTTATCAATTTTTTTATACCCTCCACTTAGTGATAGAGGGTATATATAAGTTTGTCATTCCGTTTGTAACTCATCGAAATATCGGTCTGGGACCCCATAAAGTATATATATTCATGATGCCCGATCGATTTTAAGACATTCTAGCGATGTCCGTCTGTCCGTCTGTCCGTCTGTCTGTGGAAAATGCTCTCGCGCACAAAATATTTCACAGAGATGACTGAAACTTAACATATATATTGGAAGTTCTCCCGAGAAGTTTGGTATTACATTTGACCGATATCGGTTCAGCGGTTCAAAAGTTATGAACGAAAATGTAAGCACACCTCAAAAATTTCAGTACATTCAACATAACCTAAAAATACAAAATGCTTTAATTCGGCTTCTGGTTGACATATGTGAACATAATTGAACACCAAATGGTATTTAAACAAGTACGAACATATTTTTTGACAAAAAAAGAAAAAAATCGCGGATTTTTTTTTTTTACCAAAATTTTTTTTCGCGGAAATTTTTTTTTAATTTTTTTTTTTTTTCAAAAGTAATTTCCGTTTAAATAAAGTTGTTTGCAATAATCTTTTTGAAATTGTGGAGGGTATCACTACATTCGGCAAGGCCGAATTTAACTTTTTTTACTTGTTTTTCATAAATTTTTTTTCATCAATTTTTTTACTCAATATTTTTTACCTAATATTTTTTTTATCAAATTCTGATTAATTTTTATTAAACAATAAAAATTGTTTTATTCTACCTTTAAAATATTATATTTTGAGGATGTTTATTATGGCTCGAGGTCATTATTTTCTTTACTAATTAAAACCATGATATCTTGACAATGAAATCTGACAAATTCCGAAACACGTGTCGATTAAGTCTTTCAAAAATTACCAACATAAATTAATTTAAAACAAAAAAATAATTTTCTTGAAAATTATGCTATGAGAATATCATGGTTTTAATTAGTAAAGAAAATAATGACCTCGAGCCAGAATAAACATCCTCAAAATATAATATTTTAAAGGTCGAATAAAACAATTTTTATTTTTTAATAAAAATTAATCAGAACTTGAACATAATAGTTGGCACGCCATAGTGATGAATAACCCTAATGTGGAATTATTACACTCACAACAACAAATAACATATTGTTTTCGTCCAATGGACTATCATATGTAAAAATGTTTTAAATATTTTTGTTGGTTATTGACAATCGTTGCCTTACTAGTATAGTACAATTTCTCCGTCTTTCTAATTCACATTGTGGATAGAGTCGAATATGTATTAATACTTTAGTTTGTGCACAAACGATTTGTCATTAGACTCGTTTGCTACTTTGTAGTAAATCGATTCTATTTTTGCTAAATAATCTTGGCAATGGAATCTGACAAATTCCGAAACTCGTGTCGATTAAGTCTTGCAAAAATGACCAACATAAATAAATTTAAAACAAAAAAAAAAGATAATAATAATTTTCTGGAAAATTATGCTATGAGAATATCATGGTTTAAATTAGAAAAGAAAATAATGACCTCGAGCCAGAATAAACATCCTCAAAATATATTTTTTTTTTTTAATTTTTTTTATCAATATTTTTTTGTCACAAAAAATTTTTTTATCAATATTTTTTTTCATCAATATTTTTTATCAATTTTTTTTTTATCAATTTTTTTTTTACTCAATATTTTTTTCATCAATATTTTTTTTCATCAAATTTTTTTTTATCAAATTTTTTTTTATCGATATTTTTTTTCTAAAAAAGTACAATTTCATCTAAAAAAAATAAAAAATAAATACTTTTTAATAAGAAAGTACTATTTTTCTAAATTTTTTTTATCAGTATTTTTTTAATCAATATTTTTTTATCAATATTTTTTTTAACAATATTTTTTTATCACTATTTTTATTCCCTCCAACCACAGTATGGGGGTATACTCACTTTGTCATTCCGTGTGTAACGCATCGAAATATCGGTCGGGATGTGTACATATTATTGATCAGTGATCAATTCTAAGACATGTCCGTCTGTCCGACCGTCCGTCTGCCTGTCTGTCCGTCCGTCCGTCTGTGGAGGACAAGATACAGTCCAAAATAAATAAGCTAGACTCCTTGAATTTGGAGCGAATATGTCTAACGGTCATAGGCTGGTTAAGTTCGGAGATTGGCAAAATCGGACCACGGGGGAAAAAGTTCCCTCTTTAAGAACTAAACCAACCTCTGAAAAAACGCCATTTTTTATAGATTTTTTGTGCTTTGCTTAGCAAACGAATCATTTTTAATGTCAGAAGAAGTTTAAAGTCCAGTAGTTGGATCCAGGAAGGCCGAATTTTTTTAATTTTTCCCTCAATTTTCTCAAAGACTTGATGTGATGGAAAAGTTTGGACACCAGATTTCGGTTTCCTACAATAAATTAAGTAAATTTACATAAATTGCGTAATTCTACTTAAAATTATTGGAAATTTACACAACTTATAGTACAATATTATTTGAATTTGATGAAATTTACCAATTTATAGCAGGAAACTTGTTTCATTTTTTAAAGTTCTTTTCTTTCTTTTTATTAATATCAATACCTAGTCTGGGATCGAACCACGGATATTTTTCATAGCATTAACAATACTGGCAGGATGTCGCTCTAGACAACATTACTTAGATAAGCAATTGATAAATATTTGTTATTTTTTCTATTCATTACTGCTTGAATTACATATTATTAGTTTTCTAAAGAGAGATTGACCATTATAACAATACAATTCAGTCGTTATAGTGCATTTACTGGTCCTCTAAGCTAGCTTAAAGTAGATTGTGGCTCCAATCCAGTTTCAATCTATTAGATTGCCCATACAAATTTATTTTTTCAATCTAGTAGTTTAGACTCTAATCGGCAAACGCAATCTGGTAAAATTAAATACAACTCTGTATTTCTATTATTTGCATTTTCCAACACTTAAAAACACCGCCACAAAGCCTGTCGATTTGATGACGCCGCCAAGTATGTTTATGCCGCCGTCATTGTTATTTGTAAACGCCATCACTATCCTTGTTAATCATACGACGACTAATTACCGTCGCTATCTTTTGACGCAGTCACACACATTTATTACCAACTTGTTATAAATGCCAAACTTAATCTTCTCAAATGTAAAAAATGCCAATGCAAACGGTACAGATTGCAAAGTAGATTAAAATCGCAATTTACTAGATTAGAAATCCAATGGAAACGCATCACCTCATCCATTTATTTAACTCGTTTTTTTTTATATTTCACAGTGGTGTGGCCACATGATCTTTAATTGCAGATACATGTAGGGGATTGCATTTTTTGGGAGACATGCCTAATGGGGACATTTCTGTCAGTATTTATTTGTTGTTTTTTCTGTTAGTACAGATCGAGCACGGGCTCTAATTTTTTTGATAATCATATTTCATTCAAATTTGTTTTGGATGTATTTTCTACATTAATTAAAGATCAGATCATACATGGGTCCAATCAGTTGATTTTTCGACTGCGGACCTGCTGCATGCACTGGTGTAGAGTATTAAAAATTCGGTCATGACCGACTTTAATGTTCTTACTTGTTTAAATAATAACAACGTTCCTCATTCACATGACCTGACAACTCTTCTACTCCCTTTTCCCCGCAGATTGACTTTAACAAAAAGACAGAAAACAATAACTTACATCAATTAAAAAATAAATCTACCATAAAGTTTTAAAATATCACTAGGATTGCGTGTGTCATTCATATCAAAAATATATAAAAAGCCAAAGATTGAAAGTGCAGAAAAATACAGTACGAAAAAAAAGAAATCATTTAATTCCAGTTTAAATGCCTATTTAACGCCTTTTAACTTTTTTTTTGTTTTTGTGTGGAATACAATACGAAAAAAACTAGATAAGCACGCAATGTTCTTTAACCAATGTTCCCCCATAAAGGAATTGTCATTTAATAACGAACAACGGCAAAGCCAACACCAACTCCAACAACCCAAACAACTCTTTATTTCGAGTTAAGACGAAAAAAAATTGAAATTCTATAAAATGTTGGTTGCATGTGTCACTTTGTTGTTTAAAGAAGAAGATACGCACGTGAAATTATTTAACACTCACACAGTGTGTGTGTCTGTGCCAAAGTGATACAAGTGTAACACGCAACATGCAGAGCCAGTCAAGCAAGAGAGATCATGAGGAGACAGACAGTCATGCCACTGGAAGACATAAAATATTGTATATTTTATTATCAACAAAACACTATTTAAAAAGTTGTTTTGCATATGTAGGTATATGCGTTACACTCTTTGGGTGACTGAATCAAAGAAACCCACCCCAATAGCGAAGGTCACCTGCTGGACCAAATTGTTAGTTTGAGCAAGAAGTGGGAATAGTTATGTGTAAGAGGGTGGCACTAAATTTATACTTTTGCATTTTTGTTGTTATATTTTTTTAAAATTTTAAAAAAGTGGTTGAACATTTTTTCTCGTGCGAATTTTTTGCCTTTATCTGTAGGATCTCTGTAAACGCAGCAAAACTTTGGTAATGGGTAGTGATTATATAACACATTACCAGGTAATGTATATACCTTATTTGTAGCATTATTTTAGGATGTCTTACCAAACATTTGTTCCACAACGTATTATTTTCAAGTGAAAAATAATGCATTACTAATAATTTGCTACGTAATGAATGATTATTGGAAAAAATGTATTTCATATTTATTATTTCTAAACATTAAATCATGGCTGACTTATATTTGGTTACATTATGTATTATTTGAAAGTTTGAAATAATGCATTATTTATAATTGGATGCATAATGCATTACAATAACATAAAAAATAATTATTTTATAAAAAAATGCATAAGTTTAAACTAGAGATGGGCTCACGACAGGAAATTTGTAACGACACACACTCACGAGCATATTTTATCTAATTACACTCACTTACAATCACGTGAGTAAATTTAATACAAAATTACTTTTTCACTACTCGTAACAACTTATATATTATCTTCTGGTATGCTATATTATTTCATTTCTCGTAACCTATAAAATATCATATATTTTACACCTTACTCGTATTCTTCGTTATAAATTTATGACTTATTTTATACCTTACTGGTATTCTTTGTGATATTGTGGATGCATTACTTTGAGTCTCAGCGCCTGTTAAAATCATCAATGCTGCAATGTATAACATAAGAGATCCTATACCTTATTTTATACCTTATTTTGTAATCTAAGTTTTGCTGGGAAGTATATGCAAAATAAAGCTATCGCAATACTATATAGAATGCATAGATAGGATGGGAGATCCAAATAAGTTTTTTGGGAAGTTGCAGTTTTTCATAGTAAATACTTAAGGGGTAGGTGATAGTAGAAAGTCAGGAACGAGAATCAATTTGCCTCTATGTTGGAATTTCTACTGACATGGCATTACAATAGGTTGTAAGTAGTTGCTGACACTTAACGTCAGCACTCATAGATTTAGATTTGAGCTCCTTATGAAACTCCCAAGAATTTTGACATCCGACAAATCAGAAAGATCGTGCAGCTTCCGTAATTCCAGTGAAGTAAATCTTTTCCCAGAAAGTGTCGGGCAATGACATATAAAGTGCTCTATAGTTTCATCCATGCATCTGGCAAAATTCATTTAACCGCTCAACGTGCTAGAAAAGCGAAGACAGTGTCAGATAGTTACAACAACTAACGTCTTAATCTCTCTTTTTGGAGGCGACATCAGATCACTAGATCTTCTGATTAAGAGAAGGCCAACCTTTCGTGTAGTCCATCCATATGCACACGTCCATCCATATGCCCACCTCTGATTAGTCTCCGTCGCGAAACAAAGCAGTATATTTTCTTGCAAATTTCTAGAGGCATTTTAACACATTCAGTCTGGCAGTCTTGCAAGCTCATCAGCTTTGCACATCCCTGGAATGTCTTTGTGCTCTGGGACCCATATAAGCCGTATGTGAAACTGCTTCGCCATCTTATTTAAGGACGTGCGGCATTTGTTCTTGTTTTCAGAAACATCGACTCCAGGGACATGACTGCGGCTTGGCTGTCAGAATAAATATAGAATGCGGTTTTAGACTAGACATTGCAATTCAACCACTCAGTAACTTCCTTTATTGTCAGCATCTCTGCTTGGTAAACACTGCAATGATCTGGCAATCTTCGAGTCAAGCAAATACAAGCTCCTCCGAACAGACTCCTAAGCCCATTTGTTCGTGTAGCTTCGATTTGTCGGTGTAAAAATTTAAAAAGTATCCACTACCTTTTATGTCCCCCATCCAAGACTCACTTGATGGTAAAGTAACGCTCAAAAACCTCATATAGAAATCACAGTCGTCATTGTTATCATTTTCAAGATCGCACTATTTCCACAATCGCTGCTTTTTCATTACAGTGTGCTATTAAGTCGAATTGCCGACTTTGCCGCAACCTGCCGAGGAGTTGCATTCATGAACTCTTGTCCCTTAAGAATATGGCTATAGTACTTGGCAACCTTGTAAGCAGCCAGAAGTTCTCTGTCAAAAGTTAAATAAGCGATTTTTGCCTCATTTCTCCATGTAATAAGAGCTGTGTCGATTTTCTTATTACCTTTTGAAATTTAATAATTGGGATTTGAACAAATGCTGCATTAGGGAGAAATCTTCGATAGAAATTGATCATAGCCGAACACCTTCTTATTTTCTTAATTGTGGAAGCTGGAGAATTGAGTTAATATTGTCCCGCAAAAGGCAAATGACATCTTTTGAGACAAGGAGTCAAACACAGTTTAGCGAAAACTGACCAAAGCACCCTTTGTTTCAATTAAGTTCTTCATGGAGTGTTTAATTTTCTTAGAGGAGGTTGATAATTATGTTCCGGAATTTTTCATTTATATTTATTTTTAGTCAACATTCAGGGGATTCCCCTTACTAATGCAATGCATGTGTTGGTATTACGAAAATATGTTATGAGGAGAAGAAAAGCGGGAGTAGTGTTTGTGGACATTTAATTTGAATTTTTCTGAATTATAAACGACTTGGAAGACCTCTGCGGGAAGTTTATTCCACATACGGCTAGTTCGACCGAGAAACGAATTTTCTCTGTAATTCGTTGTGCGATACATTGGACAGTCGACAACGAACGGCTATGAGGTGCTGGAAAGGCGAGTACTAAGGAATGATGGAGCAATGATACGCAACCTACATTCCGACGATACTCCAATGAATCAATAGAGTTGAGTAAACTCTAAAAAACGCATGTAAACTTACTATTATAAATTGGGTAAATTTTTGTTGAATAGCATGCATTTTGTGTTAATATAAGCACAAAATACGTAAATTCTTTTAAACCAATTAAAAACAGAAAATAATGAATATTATCCGTTAATTCAAATATTTTACACACAAAAGTGTAAATAAATTTGTCCCCCAACATACATACACACATGTTAAGTAACTAAAACGCCAGATAAAAGAATAAGCTTCCGTAGTGGTTAAGAAGTGGTTCAAATCGGAAGGTGGTGAGTTTGATGCTGGCTGGCGCCGAATGTTTTTATACCCTCCAACTACAGTATGGGGGTATACTCACTTTGTCATTCCGTGTGTAACACATCAAAATGTCGGTCTAGGACCCCATAAAGTATATATATTTATGATCAGTGATCGAATCTAAGACATTCTAGCGATGTCCGTCCGTCCGTCTGTCCGTCCGTCCGTCCGTCTGTCCGTCTGTAGTTAACACGATGCAGTCCAAAATAAAAGAGCTAGACTCCCGACATTTGACACGAATATGTATTATGTTCATAGGCAGGTTAAGTTCGTAAATGATCAAAATCGGACCAGGGGGAAAAAAGTTCCCCCTTGAAGAACTAAACCAACCTCTGAAAAATACCACATTTTTACATGATTTTTTGTGTTTTTGTTAAACAAATGCAACATTTTTATGCCACAAAAAGTTCAAAGTCCTGCATTTGGACCCAGAGAATTAGAAAATGTGGTTTTTTCGGCCCGCCCCCCTTTTATGGGCGTGGAGTAAAACATTTTTTTTTTAAATAATGATAATCTTGTATTTCTTTAGTGCAAAAAGCATAAGAATGAATTTTTAAACACAAATTCGAGGGAAAATTTGCCCCCCTCAATTACTACTAGCGACCCCCCCAAAAAAAAAATAAAACGCCCCTGGATTTTTATTTTATTTTTTTGCATGTTGGAGGGTATAACAGATTCGGCACAGCCGAATTTAACACTCTTACTTGTTTTTTTTTTGTTTTTTTGTTATATTAATTCACCTATTTTCTATTTAAATTTACCACTGTGGGCCACATCCTAATGAATTTTCATTAAAATAGAGCCATCCTAATGTATAGTTTAGCAACTCATGGTACTTAACCTTATCGTCAACTGCATAGTAAAAAGGATTCTTTTTCATTCCTGCTACAATTGGGTGGCATAACTAAAATGTTTCTGCTGTGTGTTGTTTCTTCTTTAACTGAAATTGTAGACTTTTGAATGTATTAAGTTGTTTTTGGTGGTTAGTGTTCTGTTGCTGAAATCTTTTTTAGTTTTGAAAAAAGTGTTATGTTACCCTTGGGACCATTTGAATTTAGCAACACGCAATTATACTACTTGTGTGTAAGTTTTTATTTGGCAACTAATATTTAACCTGTGATTGTTAGATTTAGTTATGGCAATTACAATAAAATTGTGATTTGTTAATTGTTAAATATTTGGCAGGGTTAAAAAGCTGTTTGTATCAGTCTGGGAACCCTTAAATTCTTTAAAGGGAGTTTGTGTCTAAGATTACATTTTTTGTACGCCTTCGAGGATGGACTGAAAATATTAATACACATTAATAATAACTAGGGATGAGATTTTCATGCACTAAAAAATCGAAAATATGCGCTTACAATATGCGCTAAAAAATTCAAAATATGCACTAAGAACCCTAAAAATATGCACTAAAATATAAATTGTGTACAATAAAAATCATGTCTTCATAGGAAAAACTTCTTAAAAAGTAAAAATTAACGCCGTATTTAAATAGTACCGTTTAAACGTTTAAAACTTTATATAAGAAACACTTTTAAAAAAAAAAATTTAATATTTTTTTATTTTTTTTTATTTTTAAAATAAATTTTAAAAATTTCAAATAGTTTTTGAAACAGATAAATTTCAATACGGGTTTTTTCTAATTTATGCCAAAATATGCAAAAATATGCACTTAAAAGTTAGAAATATGCACAAAATATGCATTTAAAACCAAAATATGCAAAAATATGTATTTTCACCAAAATATGCAAAAATATGCAAAAACAAATCGATGCCATTTTAACGCAAATTTCTTGATTCGAAAAGATAATTTCGAATCAAGAAATTTCATTTCCATGAAATCTCACCCCTAATAATACCACAGTACAACATGAAAAAAATACGGGGTTCCGACGATTGATTCTGGTAGAGGGAACAAAAAAAGTACACGTACGTCGGCGTTTTGAAAGATCACATTTTTTGGAGAATGGGGGGCTAAAGTTCCCCCCTTTGTCCTGTTCTTGCATCATATCGGTATATGAAACTATGTTGTTATACCCTCCAACCACAGTATGGGGGTATACTCACTTTGTCATTCCGTTTGTAACGCATCGAAAAATCGGTCGTGGACCCCATAAAGTATATATATTATTGATCCATGATCGATTCTAAGACATTCTGTGAATGTCCGTCCGTCCATCTGTCTGTAAATGGCGCGATGCAGTCCAAAATAAAACAGCTAGCCTCCTGAAATTTGGGACGAATATGTCTTATGGTCCTAGGCAGGTTAAGTTCGTAAATAGGCAAAATCGGACCAAGGGGAAAAAAGTTCCCCTTTGTCGAACTAAACCAACATCTGAAAAACACGATTTTTTACGTGTTTTTTAATATTTTTGAAACAAATTTATGCAAGAAGAAGTTCAGAGTACTGCACTAGGACCACGGGGACTAGAATTTTTTTTTTTGTTTTCCCGCCCCCATTTTTAGGGCGTGGATATAAAAAAAAAATTTAAATAATGATAAAATTGTATAACTTTAGTGCAAAAAGCATAACAAATAAATAAGTAAACATTTTTCGAGAGGGTACGGTGTCCCCCACTACCCCCGCCAAAGCCCCGCTCTCAAAAAAAAAAACGCCCATGAAAATTTTTTTTTACATGTTGGAGGGTATAAAAGATTCGGAATAGCCGAATTTAACACTCTTACTTGTTTTTTTTACATTGGAAACAGTTAACCCTCTAACTTCCCCTTATAACGGTATTTTTTGTCTCTATTCTTATAAAAAAAAAACACCCCACCCCGAAAGTAGGGGAGGGCGGGGATGAAATGTTCTATAAAAATGTTGGCCATGAAATTTGACTATATATGTCAAAACACACCAAAGCCCAAAACCTAATACAAACACCAAAAATCAGTCAAATTGAACGTTGCCCCATAAGGGTTAATTTACTTTGCAATTTTTTTTTAATTTGCAATCTTGACTATAAAACTATGTGTTATTTACATCTCATGTTTAGGGTATGTTCAGCAACTTTGTAGAAAATATTATGGCAAATATTTTTGTTGAATATAATAACCCTCTAACGCGTCCATATAACGGTAATTTTTGGCTCCATGCTAAAAAATCGTATAAAACACTCTTAAAAAACAAGTGAGAGTGTTAAATTCGGCTGTGCCGAATCTTTTATACCTTCCAATATGTAAAAAAAAAATAAAAAAAAAAATTTGACAGGGGCGTTTTGAAGGGGGGCAAGGGGGAGGCCGGTCAGCTGGCGGACTCTATGGCCCTCGCGGTATATGTTTACAAGTTAATTTTTCTGCTTTGTGCACAAAAGTGTTATATTATTATTGTTATTTACATTATTTTTTTGTCCACGCCTTAAAAAGGGGGCGGGCCAATAAAAGGGACATTTTTGTAATCCCCTGGACCTAAAAGCAGTACTTTAAACTTCTGTAAATATAAAAATATTATATATGGTTTTGAATTGAGAAAAGTGTGAAAGAAAAAAAAATTTTTTTTTTCTTTCACACTTTTCTCAATTCAAAACGATATATAACAAATCAAAAAAAAAAAAAATATAATACATAATTATAATTAGAGCCTCAGCTCGACTGTCTTTACAGAAACAATAATTTATAAAAATATTTCATTTGTTTCATAAAAATACAAAAAAAATGTCTTGCAAAATGTTAAACTTTAATGCCCTTTTAAAAGACAACAGGATCAAGAAATGAAAACCTCCATTTTATCTATACATTCAGATGTTTATCATACGGTTATTGTTTGTCCAATTCATGTTTAATATTAGCTGTTGGACGGTGTAATCGATAAAAAAAATAGAAATTAATGATAACATAATTAAATTAATTTAAAATTCAACAAACGACAATTTTTCACCACAAGAACTTTGTTTCCAAAGTTTTTCAAGAACATAAACTTCACTTTGGATATTCTTTTGATCGTCGTCAACAAAATACCGCCAAGAACCATAAAAGCACATCAATTTAATTCGACATGCTGTGTAACTCATTAGGTGATTTTTATTTTAAATCAATTCGTGTATGTGTGTGTTAACACACACACATCAAGGCAAATGCATGTGAGTAAAGAGTTCCATACTAACATTACATTTTTTTATGACGTTTTTGTCTGTTTGTTAGTTGAATTGAGTTGGAAAAATCAAAGTGGATAAGTGAATCACAGCACATTAACTTATGCCGATTCATGTTAAATCAATTAGTAATCAAGTCAAGAATAGAAAATTAAATCATAAGACAATAAAGACTTGACATGTAAAGAGAGAGAGATGGGTCGGACATACTTGGGTAAATAGCGGTGGAAAAAGCGGTTAAACAAAAGGTATTCTTCTACTTTAAATGTATGTACATTAAAAGGAGTGTTGATTTCATATTCGACTAACTAATCTGCTATAATGTTGTAAATAAGATCCGGAGATGGTTAAAGAATTTTAACAAATTTTCTGATTTATACATTTGTTAAACCACAAGAAAATGCATTCGTAGGGACGGAAAGACCGTCTAAATATATGTAAAACCAATGACTTTATAAGTTTAACAACAGATTTTTTAAATTTTTTATCGAGCAGGACAAAAGGCTGTTTTTATATCGGAAATTATGTCGACATTTTTCATGTTCCATGCCCGGTCCCCCGGGCACCCCTCCCCTGTATACGCCACTGGTACAATTTCTTCGTCTTTCTAATTCACATTGTGGATAGAGTCCAATATGTATTAATACTTTAGTTTGTGCACAAACGATTTGTCATTAGACTCGTTTGCTACTTTGTAGTAAAGCGTTTCTATTTTTGCTAAATAATCTTGACAATGGAATCTGACAAATTCCGAAACACGTGTCGATTAAGTCTTGCAAAAATGACCAACATAAATAAGTTTAAAACAAAAAAAAAAATAATTTTCTTGAAAATTATGCTATGAGAATATCATGGTTTTAATTAGTAAAGAAAATAATGACCTCGAGCCAGAATAAACATCCTCAAAATATAATATTTTAAAGGTCGAATAAAACAATTTTTATTCTTTAATAAAAATTAATCAGTATTTAAAAAAAAATAATGATAAAGACCGGTCTACAAAGTTAGGCCAAAACCTGGGTAGTGGCGGGCCATAGTTTGAAGGTGTTAGTGGAGCTAGATTTAAAATTTGAAATGAACGTCGAAGCTCATAAATGTTTTTCACGTTTTATTCGTTCAGAAAATCAGTCATATAGATATATTAAAAATATTATGACAATAAAATATTTTCCATACTGACTATAATAAAGTACCTCCAATTGTACGTACTTAACCATCTCCGTTATTTGTGTGCAAACCCAACAAATTTTATCCCATTGTAAATACAGTTTATTTTGTAACGAATTTAAATAAACAACAACTTTTTTATTCTTCGATTTTCTTTTCTCAAAAACCACCACACATGTTAATGTTTCTATTATATTCTTTATTCTAGACAAGAACATGATTTGCTAGATTTTTTTCCATACATAAGTAGTTTTAAAGAATTCCTGGAAATCTATTGAAATCAATAGAATTTGTATGAATTGAAAGAACACACCAAGAATTTAAACTAAACATAGTTTTCGATGTCGAAGCCTTGATTTTAAATGCATTTTTTTTTTTGATTTTGTGCTTTAAAATGTTGCATCGTTTTACAACTCATTAGACTTAAAGACTCGTATGCTAATGTCATGTTATTTTTGTTTTGGCAACATGTTTAGAATTTATCATTTGTCTTTATACATATTTTAAGTTAGAATAAGTTATAATGACAGAGGCATGTCTGTCTATTTTGAATATAAATGTTCATATCAAAATTGGGTCATATGTATGAGGAAATTTTCAAAATCACACCCAAACCAATGTTAGGTAGTTATCAATTGAATATTTTTGTTTAGTAATTTTTGTCATACACTTTATTAACATTTTCTTTGTCATTCCTTAAAAAAAAAAATACAACTACTGGTTTAAAAAAAAAAAAAAGTTTTATCAGACTAAAATATTTTACACTCATAGAAAAATATTTGTTTGTATTTTTGTAGTGGTAACACTACTATGTTTCATTGCGTTCATATAAATGTATAAAAATTGTATATAAATGGTAGTTGTTTCTTAGAACATACATATTAACCCTCTAGTTTCCATTCTTATTGTTAATTTTAGTCTCTTTTTCAAATATTCTCCTAGAAAGACATAAAAACGTGCTTAACTTTGCAATTTTACTTTTTTAAGCATTTTGTTTATATCGCACGAGGTTTTGGAATTTGACAACCCATAGTGAATTTTGATGCAAAACATTTTTGTAGACAGCAATGAATACTCTGAAATAAAGACATAACTAAAACTTAGGAAAAAAATTCTTTAAACATTTTTACCGAATTTTCTTAAAATTTTGTTAAATAACTGAATTTTTATTTAGTTCGGTTTAAGTCTAGAGTTGTCAAAACCGGTTTCCGAATTATTCGAAAAACCGGTTTTTTCGCTTTTTCCCGGTTTTTCCAAGCCGGTTTTTTAAAACCGGTTGTTTTCTAGATATTCGAAAAACCGTTTTTTTTTTGTGTCGAATTATTCGACATTTTCGAATATATAATACTTCATTTTTTGTCATCATTTGTTACAAATTTTGTAAAATAGAACTCTGTATTTGAAATTTTGTTTCTTAATTCAGTAATAAATAAGAAGGTTAAAAGCAGAGTTATAGAGTAGGGTATCAAATGGCGTTTGGAACAGTAGTAAACAAAAACCATATGGTATTGTTTAAGAAGATTTTTCCAGTTATTTTTGGTGATGCCAGATCTACAAAACTGTCAATTCCTTACTCTATAACTCTGGTTAAAAGACGCGGTTGTGAAGAAACACTAACAAGAAAAATGTTGTGTTTTAAATGTATTTTTTAAATGTTTTTAAGTCCTTATTGTACTGATTAAAAGTACATAGTTCCATTTTATAGTGACTGACCCTATAATTTCTATTACTATAAATTAAAAACATTTTATTAACTTACATAAAAAATATCGTCACCTAAAATTCAAAACGCCCTAACTAACAAAAAATTCAAAATCACGTTTTTGATTGATTCTTATGTATTGGATCAAAATACATGTCACCAAAAAAAATTAGACTCATTTGATCAAAAATGGGGATTTTATTAACAAAATTCAAAAAGCCTTAACTACATGCTTTGATATATGTTAAACCAAAAAGCCCCAACTACACATTTGTATACATATATTATAGCAATTTTTAAAGATTAAACATTTTTTTGATGCTTCTTGTTCCACAATGTCCACCAATAGGAAAAATATATGTATATGCACACAAAAAATAAAGTTTAGAAATTTACCAATTAACCCCTTCGGGCCCGCACTCTCACGAGAATTGTTCCTTTTTCAGCTATAGAAATCGCAATTTATGCAGTACAATTAGTCTTATACCCTATTCACACTTACAGTTTTAAACCGTTTTTAGCAATTATTTTTAGCATTTTCCGTCAATATACTGTAATAGAATAAAGAAAGTGCTAAAAATATTGCTGCTAAAAACGATTTAAAACTGTACGTGTGAATTGGGTATTAAGTAAGATATAAATTCTACATAAAATTTAATAACAATATAATTAATGACGATAAAAAACATGATTGGAAGTTCTTCATTCCGATTGAATAAAATTCAAAGTAAATTTTTCGTTAAATAAGTAAAAAAAATGGTTTTTAATTATAATTTTTGCTATTATTACAAAAAATATAGGGGGTTAATTATGTAACTTGATAATCGTCAATCGTCATCGTGAGCTCATTATTCTATTACCATAAAATGGCACTATATGGTAATGGAATAACGATGGAAACGGTACGATTGACGACTATCAGCTTACATAATTACTTCCCAGTATATAACAAAAAACGTTCGCTTCATTGGAAAGCTTATAATTTCTTCATAAAAAGGGACAGAAATAAAAACAAGTTGATGTCTAATATCGCTAACATTAAATACAGGGATTAGGAAAGAGAAAATAACAACCTGTGTCAAATTTCATCACTTACATATGGGGTTTTCATCTCAAGTGACACAACTTTTAAAACCAATAGTAGTTTAGTGACAATTTTTCAACGAGATCGGTTAAGAACTTTCTGAGTTAGAGGGGGCCGTATTTTACATTTTGGTCAAACAGGTGATTTTGCATCCATGTAACTAATTACCTAATGTTCCTAGCAAAATGTGTCCCGAGAGTTTAAGATAGCTATTTCTTTTTTCTTCTTCTGTCATCATTCTCTCCCGTTGGAGCAATCTTTCAAAAAAAAATTTTTACTTTTTTTTTTTTGCAAAATCAAAAACTTGTTTGGCATTTTTTTAAAACCGGCCCTTTTTTAACTCAAAATAAAGCTAAGGTATTTTCCTTTAGGAGCTTTGTGGGATGCGAGTGAGATATCTATCAAATGCCCAATATTTACTGTAGATCTTAAGAAATTTTCCAGAAGCCGAATAAACGCTTTGACGACCATACATTTTTGACCGAAGTGTTTTTGATTTTCTTTCCATTTTTGTAATTTCTGACCTAATAATAATTACGCATAAAAAAATTGGGACCCTCCTTCCCCCTTATTACGCTGTTTTGTTCTACAAGAATTTGGATTTCTGAACCCCCTTCTTGACCCTTATTTCGCCTGTCAAGTAAATATAATGTTGTCCCTAATATATTTATTACTTCGCAGACTTTGAGAACTTATAGTGAGCAAGTGGACCCAGTTAGAGACTTAATGAAAACAAAACTTTTGTTTCTCTAAAACTCTTCTATAATTCATCTTTTAGCACATTTATACTAGCTTTTACTTGAACTAAAAAATATCGCAAAAAATTATCTGGAAAGTATAGTTTCCTGTGGTCGTTAAAAGGTTAAAGCATGTTGATGCATAATGTTATTTCGGGCCATACCCTTTGTCCTGTTCCACCCTCATTTGACATGGAGCTTTAAAATTGTAAATTGACATTTTGTATCGAATTAAGTTAGCATGTGTTTAACAGAATCCAAAATGAGACATTTTTCAGTGTTAGGTTATATAGCAGGTGCCACGCCCCTTTCTCCAATACCGCCCACATTTTGTTAGGGATCTATATGATAAAACAACATTCAGTATACAATTTTGTTAGCATGTTGTTACATTTTATAACACATCTGCTTGGTGTTTTTAAACATCTTCAGTGCAGTTAGGGCTTTTTGTGTTTCTGAAAATTACAAGACAAAAGGGCGTTACTAACATAACTTTTTAAATATTAAAAATTTATATTTTTTTTAACAGAAATGAATTTGTTTGTGTGTTTTTACTAATATTTAAAAAATTTGTAATGAAAACTTTTATAGTTTTTATATAAACACGTTTTTTGCTTCTCCTGTAAAATTTATAAAATGTTAGATAGGGCGTTTTGCATTTTAGGTGACGATATGTATATTTTGTTGTTTTAAGCTTTGAATTTGATTTATTTAATAAGAATGAATTGTGTAAAATTATTTTTTGTTTTTTTTTTTGTTAAAAACAAATTAAAACCTATTTATTTAATGTTTTTAACAATTTTTATTAAAAAAACCGAAAAAACCGGTTATTCGAACCGGTTTTCAAATAAAAAAACCGAAAACCGGTTTTTAAAAAACGGCGGTTTTTTAACTATTCGAAAACCGGTTTTTGAAATATGCCGAATAGTTGACAACTCTAGTTTAAGTCCATATTAATTATTTCTGAGAAATAATAATTGTTGTACAATGAGAAAATCTGAAAAAAATTAAGTGACAACACAGGCTAAGTGGAGATGTCGACAGCTTTCGGAAGATGCCACCCTTCCATCATCAGGACTCCTTCGATTGCCACACACTTAATGTGTGTCAGATTAAAATTAGCCATTTAAATGAAACTTTTGAAGAAATTAAGAATTGGAATTACTCCTCTTTGTGTTGAATAACCCCTTTTCACCAATAATTCGTGTTGTATTCATTTGGCAGAAACTTAATCCATCTTAACTTTTAACAGAGTTGTATTTTTCCCATTGTTAACCCTTAGTAGGACTTTTCAAATCTTGAAAAATGTCCGTTAGGTTTGAATTTTTGTTTCATATTTCTAATTCTTAGAAATATTACTAAAATGCAATGTACCTTATGAGTTGTGTATTAATTGTGTTTTTATATATTGTTGGACTGTATATTTTATAACTGAATTTTTATTTAGTTCGGTTTAAGTCCATATTAATTATTTCTGAGAAATAATAATTGTTGTACAATGAGAAAATCTGAAAAAAATTAAGTGACAACACAATTTTGTTAAATTTAACTAAAAAATGGGAAATTTTCTCAACTATGAGGAAAAAATTAAAATGCTTGCAGTTATTGCTAATTTATTTCTTTATTAGCAAAATTACTAACATTTTTCATCTGAGTGTAATAAAAATATACTATGTATGTTACCTGCCTACTTTGTCTCATACGTAAGCAGACTTTGAGTAAATATTTTAGTTTGTTTATGCTATGGCTCAACCTATAATGGCATGTTGCAATTCTTTTCGCTGTTATTTCCGTGTAGGTTGACATTAATGTAGATTTATGCTTTTAGGTGTTCCAGATTCTTGTTTCAGCAAAAAAAAACAGTCATAATGATTGAAAAATTCTAGTCATAGAAATTAAAATACCTGTTGTCACTTAAAAACAAAGTCATCGATATGAAGATACTTAACATATCAATGGGCTGTAGTCATATAATGAAAATTTTTTGTGCAACCTTTAACTGTTGGTGGTCAAAAATATTTATTGTGACCATAAAAAGTGACGTGCAAAATAATAATTATTCAAACTGCATAATACATATAGTAAAAAGTAGGTACAAAAATTAAATTAGTTTTAACGTAAAAATCGCTACTTGTGCAAATATTGACTAGAAAAATTTTTTTGTAGTAATTTTTAAAAAATTTTTTGAGTGTAAAATTTTTTTTGAGTGTAAACATTTTTTTTGAGTGACAAAAACAATTTGTTAAATTTTTGTTGTGTCAGAAAAAGTTTAAAAATGTAATTTTTTTTTTGGGCGCCGACTTTTTTGGGCGTGGTTACACAAAAAAAAAAAAAATTGTAAAATTACAAGAAAAGTTTGTAACTTTATTTTACCTTCTATCTGACAAAAATTCCTTGGTACTTTACAAGCCTTTTTACCAATAATTTTGTAATTTTACAAGCTTTTTACCAAAAAATTTGTAAATTTACAATTTTTTGATGCAATAAAACTTACAAGGAGGTTTCGTAACTTTAGTAGATTTTTTGCTATTTTACGAGAAATTCTAGTAAAAATTATGAGCTTTTTTGTAATTTTAAAATTTTTACTAATAAAATTGTAAATCTACTTACAACTTACAAGAAACTCTTGTAAATATACTAGATTTTTTTGTTTAAAAAATCTTTAAAATTTGTAAAATTACAAGAAAAACTGTAAAATTACAAAAAAAAATAATTTTGATCGAAAATTATTTGTTAAAAAACAAGGAAAACTGTCAAATATTGGTAAAATGGGAAAACAAGACTTATTCTTGTAATTTGACAAGTTTTTTTTTTTGAGTGATTATGAAATTGATTGTGTGTATAAATCATAAATCATAAATACTTAATAACAAAAAGTTTCACCCAATGTTCCCGAAAATCCCACCTCTAAAAACGTTTCTTTAACATTTTGTTTATATTTGTACATCTCAGAGGGTATAAGAAATTCGAAAAACCCTTATTTTACACTCTGGCTTGTTCTTCTTTATTTACACTCTGGCTTGTTCTTCTTAAAACATTTTTGGATTCTGAAACATTTTTCTTTTAAGAAGTGCCCAGATCGGAAAATTCTCAGATTCTGAGATATTTTACTACACGAAAAAATCTAAAAACCTGAAATTTTATATAACAAAAATTAGAGTTGTGTGCATTTAGAAGAATAACTCTGTAAAACAATTATGATGAAATAGATATTTTTGCTAAATTCTCTGTCACTCCGTTTAAGAAAATAAGATACATTTTTCTATAATTTTCTACTGATTCTGTTTGCTAAATTTTAAAAATATGTTAGTATAAATTTCAACAGTGTTGATTTTACCCAATACCCCTCTGTGGTACAGGGTCATGTCCGGGTACAAGGGGGGAGGGGAAATTTCCCCCCTCATCAAATTAAACAAAAGACGATAGCAAGAAAAAATAAAAAGAGAGGAAGAAAAAAAGTGAGATTGTTAAATTTTGCAGCCTAAGAAAATCTTCATTTTCTAAAATAAAAAAAAAAAATCACGAAATCTGATAATTTAAAAATAAAATCGTTTGTGTATTGACGTAAATATATCGTTGTTATCAGCATCAAAACTAACTTAACCTAAAAATAATATTTCAAGATCTTATTACAATTGTACGATGAAAAATTATTTTTAAATTTGCTGACATTATGAAGCACAATCTTTATATTTATTCATTGTGATTGATCGCATCCTTTGAAGATTTACAAAGATGAAATCATCAATCATCTTTTTGTAAAAACTATTAGTAATGATTAATAAAGCGTAAATACTTGGAACTGATTTCAAGGAATTTTGAAAAAGATCACAAAAAAAAATATTGTATAAATAGGATGTAAATGACTTTGAAATTTAATCTTTTTATGAAGTTACCAGTAAAAATATTCTCCTCACCACAAGATCCTCTTCTGAGTAAGCGAAGGAGAAATAATATATTAAAAAAAAAATATATATAATAATGTTTAACAACATCATTAACCCTATTTATTAAAATTAAATTGCAAACAACGACAACAGTAACAAAGGAGCGAAACATTAACAATCTAGTAACAAATGTTGTTGTGTCTTTTTTTCTATGGAAGAAAAAAAAAACTAAGAAAAGCCACAAAGAAAAGCGGGCCACATCATGTCCATCAACTGTGCGAACATTTAAAATAATTAATCATTTACAACTTGTTTAACATTACCTACGCAATTTACTTCATGTTGCCTGCAAACAAAACAAGATCAGTTGCATGAACAAAACCAAAATAAACTAGTTTTGTTGTTATAGTCAGTTAGTCCAGAATGAAGAGGAATACTATTAACCCATGTGATGTAATGGGTCATTTTGTAGCCTCCCTTCTCATATATATAAGTGTATATTTAAATATATTTGAGCCATGTTTTCACATAACCGTTATAAGCATACCCATAAAAATTTTAAATTATCCACGCTTATTTTTAACTTGTATAATTACACAGTGCAACAAGCAAAATCGGAATAAGATGAAACTAAAAGCAAATTAAAGTTGACAATTTTCACAACAAAATTCTCAAGGCTAGATTAAAATTTTTTAACACGCATTTGAATTTGGTGAAATATTATTTATTTATAATATAAATTACTTAAAAATTGTATAAGAGGCGTATACTTAATTTTGTAATTGCATTTAAATAACAATCATACGCAATGGCGCAAAATTTTTTTATTTTTTCAATAATTTGGCCATTCAGAAACTTTAATTTTGGACGCTGGACTTCACATGTCTAACAAGGACACCACCCTGAACCCCTTAAGTAGGACATATTTAGTATACAAAAAACTTTAAATACTTTAAAATCACCAACTTCAAATGCGTGTAAAAAAAATCGAACACTAAACTAATACAAAAGAATTTTGTTACGGAAAACATCAACTTTCATTTGTTTTTGGTTTCGTTCCATTCCGATTCGGAAAGTTTAATTTTGTGTTAATGAGCAATCGGAATGTAAAGTGCAATGTCTTCCACTATGGGAAGAGTCTGACTTTGAGATTTTATTAGTTACCTTATTTGTTTCCTTGCGATAAAAAATATTTCCAATATTTTGAAGAAATGTTTAAAATTAAAAAAAAAAAAAACTTAGTGCATTAGAGGGTTAATTGACTTAACTAACATACAAAACATACTTATATGTAGGTTCTATTAAAACGTTATCTCTTTAAAAGTAGGAAACAGAGTTGCCAAATGTTTTACAATCTTTTGCAATTAAAAAAATTAACCACGAAACTCAATAAATGAAATCTCCGTCCTAAAGTCCCAGGTTTTCTATTCCCAACTCTTTTAAAAGCCTTACCTATTCGCTGAACTCTTTGCAATGAATTCTTATTTGTCGGTACAGCTCACTGTGGCCGAAATCACTGATCTAGCGGCGTTTTAGTCAAAATTAAAAAATTAAAACTGATAAATGTTTTGCACTGTATCGATTACCTATACTTTACAGAGAAAATTAACGTTTTCACTTTTGTTTTTCTCTTAATATTCGCACAGTTGTAAGCTATCAAATATATATTTTCTGCAGCAAGTGTATTAAAGGAATTTGGGGCCTAATTACTCAGTGAGTTTTTCTTGATACTTTTAAGTCAATTGTTTACACATTTTGAGCCAAAAAGTTTTAATTGAAAGTAAAAGGTATGTTTTAACCAAAAAATAAATGTTTGTGGCCTGTGTGTATCTAGTTTATTATTAGTTCATTATAGGAGTTTACATTTGTGATATTAACTATAGTTTCATGGACTGCAACTTTTGAAATTCGATCGTATTCGGTCCAATTCCTGTTTTGTTTATTATTTTGGGTTATTTTTGTTGTGACGTTTCAGTATGGCGTGCTATTTCGCGCAAGTTGCTCTGTTTTTTAAGGTCCATCTGTTGTCCAAATAAACAGTATAAACGCGATACAGACCACAATTTTCAATCGATTTGGCTGAAATTTGAAATTTAAGTTTCTTTTATCGCAAGAACAAAACCTATTAAATTTTGACAAAATCAATCCATGTAAACCCATAGCCCCCATATAAATGTCCCCTTCAAGTTTTATTTAAATACCCCTAACAATAGTATTCAAGATATCCTCTTGAAATTCGACCAATAAATGTTTTTTATATTCATAAACAATCGCTCTAAATTTTAATGGAATCGGACCATTTTAATTTCTAGGCCTCATACAAACCACCCTCCCAATATTCACATAAATTTCCCAAAATACATAAAAATAAATAAATATTGTTTAAAAATTAATTCTTTTTAAATTTTATAATCGCAAATAAGCACTAGTCTTTATTATTTTACATTTCCGAATTAAGCGCCGCTAGATTGGCCATTTCGGACACTGTGCAGCTGCCCGTTTTCAAAAGCATATCCTGTACTGTGCCTTTGATTGTCTTTCGGGCCGAGCAGTCAAAAGGGTTCTTACGGATCACAACGTAAACAAGTCACTGGGCTGGATGACGTATCAGCACTGTAGCTGAAACACTGTTCACAGAAAAAAATATGGAGGAAACTAATTTGAGTAATCACTTGTTTAAATTTAAAAACAAAAATTGAGCAATTTTTTAATTGACGCAATTAAAAATTTACTCAAAAGTTTTAAAAATAATTTAAGTAAATAATTTAATAAAAATTTAATAGTTTTTTTATTTTTTTGTAAATCATAGTTTTTTGAATTCTCGTTTAGTTTATAGTTTTTTGTGTATGTATATGAAAGTTTGTAATCGTCTTTATAAAATTTTCCTATGTTTTTAAGACATAAATATGTTTGGTAAAGTTTGAAAAAACAAGTTTTTTGTTTTTTTTTTTGTAAAAAAATTTAAAACTTTTATAAACTTTAAAATAAAAAAATGATAATTTTGAGTAAATTTTTAATTGTGTCAATTTAAAATTTACTAAAATTTTTTTTCAAACATTTAATAAATTTTTATTAAAAATTTACTCAATACTATTAAATCGTTTACTGGTGCAAAATTGAGTAATTTTTTACTCAATAGTATTAAAAATTTACTCAAATATGTTTTTTTTTCCTGTGTTTTTTTTTTCTTCTGGGTAGCCAAATCAATAAAATAAGTGCGGTTGTAACTCTGAAAATTACCGCCCATTCGCAATTTGATCTGAGCGCAACACAGCGATGGAGAACACTGCTAAGTACCGTATTGTGATATAATTAGTTAAAAATTCACTTTTAAATGTAGCCAGTATGGCTTCCGTAGCGGTCCATCTTTGGGACACCTGTTAGAGTTTCTGGCGGAACTTTCGAGTCGGTCCATCTACCACTTTTGTGAGAATAAAGTGGTTGCACAGGATATTTTTTAGGTGTTCGATCGAGTTTAATGTGGGGCACTCGTGGCTAAGCTTGTCGCTTTTGGTGTCGGTAATGACTTGTCTCGATTTATAACGAGTTTTCTCAGTGACCGTGTAGTTTAAGATGGGGTCTCATCAAACGAGTTTCAGCTAAATTCTGGTGTACCGCAAGACCCTGTTCTGTCTCGCTAAAGTAAGGTACAAAAATAGGTTTTTTAGCAGTAGCATGTTAAAACGCAAGTGTAACCCAACGAAAATATTAAAAAAAAGTATATTTCCTATTTTTGAGACCATAGCCCAATTCTACTATTACGCTTTATACCAGATTTTTATTCTACTGAATGGCTGCTAAAATAATAACTAAAAATCTAGACGTGACGAAAAAATTTGGAGAACAGATTTGGAATCAGGAGATCAAAGACCACTAAAATTGATCATCAGAATTCAAACTGGAAAAAGCTTGTTGAGCGGTATTACCAGCAAACACCGTGTACCGTTTCGTCGGCAGGCTAGCTCTATTTACTCAAAATGTATAATCTCGTGGATCAATGTCGGAAGGCACAACTTACTGTAGAAAACCTGCGAGGACTGGTAATCAATTATCGAAGATTTATTTCATCTTACCTGCTTTTCTTTTAACTAATTTCCTCTCACCAATACGATGTATACCAACAATGAGCGTTGTTTTTACTTAAAATTACACACAGAAAATAGTTTAAGTTGCTGCAACTAAATTGTTTGCCAACTGAATTTTTGCGGTCCCTCGAACTATCACAACATTCAGTTGCCTCTACTGTTAATTTCAGTTGCCTCAACTGTTAAAATTCTATTATGAGAACTGAATATTTAAAATCTAAAATTGACATTGGTTAGAATGATCGAATTTTAAAAATCGTTATATGGTAGCTCCAATCAATATTTTTTTACACTCCCGGTGAAAAATGTTCATATATGCACATACATGTTTCATATGTGATCACATATGAAAAATATGTGATCATATATGCTCCATATGAATACATATATGAAGTAATATTTCTTGATTTTTTTTTTCATATATGCTGGTGTATGAAAACACATATGCACACATCTGCACGTACATATGTCTGGGACTTATAAAATTTTCAAAAAAAAATTTCAAAAGCATTTGAACTGAAATTTTAAAATTAAATTTTTTACTCCAAAACGCATAAAAACAGTTTTTAATGACTTTTACTACAAACACTTGGTACTTCGAAAATTAAAAAAAAAAAAAAACTTAGAAAATTTTTCAAAAAATTTTTTTCTTAAAACATTTTTTAATTATTTTTTTTTATTAAAAACCGAAAAAAAGTTTCCAAAAAAATTTTGTGTCTGGGACTTAAAAACCAAAAATTTTGGAACTTTGAAAATTAAAAAAAAAAAATAAAATAAAAAACATAGAAAAAGTTTTTTTCTGAAATTTAAAAAAAAATTTAAGACTTCAAAAATAGTGAAGCATTTTGTTTCTAAATGCAAAACGGAATTAAAAAAATATATGTTACATATGTGATCATATGTGTCCATATATTTATATATGCCGCCAATTTTCGCATTTGCTTCATATATGTAATACATATGGACGAGCATATATGATTAATATATGAATAACATCTGACATTTTTCACCGGGCTGTTTCTTAAAAAAATTAATTTTTAAATTTTTGTAAAACAGTTTGAATAATTAAATCTGATTATATAAAATTTTACAATTTTTAAAGCAAAACACATA
The DNA here is from genome assembly GCA_963921195.1 of Pegoplata infirma. Taxonomy (NCBI): domain Eukaryota; kingdom Metazoa; phylum Arthropoda; class Insecta; order Diptera; family Anthomyiidae; genus Pegoplata; species Pegoplata infirma. The sequence continues at coordinate 82,489 of CAWUER010000307.1, forward strand.
TTACAGATTTTGAGAATTTCTAGGGGATAACTAACTTATGTAAATTTTCGTATTCGCATCTTTGTTACCACTATCAGGACGAAACTTGTTACAATTCTCTGGGCGAGACTTCTTAGAGACTGTTTTATAATATTTATTTTGGTATTAAGCTGGAAAATGCTTTTATTGTCTCCTTTTTTGATGTTATATTGTCGCCTTAAAGGTGTTATATCATCTTGAGAATCTGCATTAATACCTCATGTGCAAATATCTAAAATATGTTTAATTGATTAAAATTTCTCATATTTTGCAAAGTTATCAACTCACCGTTTAGATTTGCAACATTTTTTATGATTTTTTTTTTAGCAGTATTCTTTAATTAAATTTTTTTTGCGCAAACACGTCTGAATGGTTTTTCGTTTTTTATTTAATGAAATTATAATTTTTATTTTTTTGACATTCGATTTGTTTAATAGAAATTAAATCATAACACTCAATTACACCGCTCAACAAATCGAAGGCTTTTGACTCCGGATTGAAGTTTGTTTTTTACAAAATTTGTAAAGATTTTGACTGTGCTCCAAATTTTTCCATCACGTCTAGAATTTTAATTATTCGCGGTTGAAAATGCGAAAAACCGAGATTTTACCGTGGTGAAGTTGGCCCACCATGTTAGCCCACCTTTTTAAAATCAATCACAAAGCACACAAATGTATTGAAATTTAAATCTTATCTAAAATAAGCCTTTTTTTATAAATTTTAACTATATTTTTTTTTCAAGACCCTGACTAGGGGAAACATAGTCAAAATGGGGGAAATTAGTACTCCGACATACAAAAAAATTTTTAAAATTTTTTAAACAATTGTTACACTTATATTTATTTATATGTGATGTAATATGGCAAAAACTAAAACTAAAAAAAAAAATCAAGCCCTGGTCAGGGGACAACATGGTCAAAATGGTGCCCCACCATATTAGAAAAAAAAAAATAAAAAAATTATAAAAAAGTTTTGAAGAATTTTCACACTCCTGTTTTTATATATGTGATATAAAATGGCAAAACCTAAAATTCCAATAAATTTCAAGACCCTGGTCAGGGGACAACATGGTCAAAATGGGGGAAAATGATGCCCCGCCATATACAACATTTTTAAAAAAATTATAAAAAAGTTTTGAAGAATTTTCACACTCCTATTTTTATATATGTGAGGTAAAATGGCAAAATCTAAAATTCCAATAAATTTCAAGACCCTGGTCAGGGGACAACATGGCCAAAATGGGGAGAACTATGCCCCGCCATATAAGAAAAAGAATAAAAAAATTATAAAAAAGTTTTGAAGAATTTTCACACTCCTATTTTTATATATGTGATGTAAAATGGCAAAATCTAAAATTCCAATAAATTTCAAGACCCTGGTCAGGGGACAACATGGCCAAAATGGGGAGAACTATGCCCCGCCATATAAGAAAAAGAATAAAAAAATTATAAAAAAGTTTTGAAGAATTTTCACACTCCTATTTTTATATATGTGATGTAAAATGGCAAAATCTAAAATTCCAATAAATTTCAAGACTCTGGTCAGGGGACAACATGGCCAAAATGGGGAAAACTGTGCCCCGCCATATAAGAAAAAGAATAAAAAAATTATAAAAAAGTTTTGAAGAATTTTCACACTCCTATTTTTATATATGTGATGTAAAATGGTAAAATCTAAAATTCCAATAAATTTCAAGACCCTGGTCAGGGGACAACATGGTCAAAATGGGGGAAAATGATGCCCCGCCATATAAGAAAAAAAATAAAAAAATTATAAAAAAGTTTTGAAGAATTTTCACACTCCTATTTTTATATATGTGATGTAAAATGGTAAAATCTAAAATTTCAATAAATTTCAAGACCCTGGTCAGGGGACAACATGGTCAAAATGGGGGAAAATGATGCCCCGCAATATAAGAAAAAAAAATAAAAAAATTATAAAAAAGTTTTGAAGAATTTTCACACTCCTATTTTTATATATGTGATGTAAAATGGCAAAATCTAAAATTCCAATAAATTTCAAGACCCTGGTCAGGGGACAACATGGCCAAAATGGGGAAAAATTATGCCCCGCCATATACAACATTTTTAAAAAAATTATAAAAAAGTTTTGAAGAATTTTCACACTCCTATTTTTATATATGTGATGTAAAATGGCAAAATCTAAAATTCCAATAAATTTCAAGACTCTGGTCAGGGGACAACATGGCCAAAATGGGGAAAAATTATGCCCCGCCATATACAACATTTTTAAAAAAATTATAAAAAAGTTTTGAAGAATTTTCACACTCCTACTTTTATATATGTGATGTAAAATGGCAAAATCTAAAATTCCAATAAATTTCAAGACTCTGGTCAGGGGACAACATGGTCAAAATGGGGGAAAATGATGCCCCGCCATATAAGAAAAAAAATAAAAAAATTATAAAAAAGTTTTGAAGAATTTTCACACTCCTATTTTTATATATGTGATGTAAAATGGCAAAATCTAAAATTCCAATAAATTTCAAGACTCTGGTCAGGGGACAACATGGCCAAAATGGGGAAAAATTATGCCCCGCCATATACAACATTTTTAAAAAAATTATATAAAAGTTTTGAAGAATTTTCACACTCCTACTTTTATATATGTGATGTAAAATGGCAAAATCTAAAATTCCAATAAATTTCAAGACCCTGGTCAGGGGACAACATGGCCAAAATGGGGAAAAATTATGCCCCGCCATATACAACATTTTTAAAAAAATTATAAAAAAGTTTTGAAGAATTTTCACACTCCTATTTTTATATATGTGATGTAAAATGGCAAAATCTAAAATTCCAATAAATTTCAAGACTCTGGTCAGGGGACAACATGGCCAAAATGGGGAAAAATTATGCCCCGCCATATACAACATTTTTAAAAAAATTATATAAAAGTTTTGAAGAATTTTCACACTCCTATTTTTATATATGTGATGTAAAATGGCAAAGTCTACAATTCCAATAAATTTCGAGACCCTGGTCAGGGGACAACATGGTCAAAATGAGGGAAATCATGCCCCGCCACATACAACATTTTTAAAAAAATTTTAAAAAAGTTTTGAAGAATTTTCACACTCCTGTTTTATATATGTGATGTTAAATGGCAAAATCTAAAATTCAAATAAATTTTAAGACCCTGGTCAGGGGACAACATGGTCAAAATGGGGGAAAATGATGCCCCGCCATATAAGAAAAAAAAATAAAAAAATTATAAAAAAGTTTTGAAGAATTTTCACACTCCTATTTTTATATATGTGATGTAAAATGGCAAAATCTAAAATTCCAATAAATTTCAAGACCCTGGTCAGGGGACAACATGGCCAAAATGGGAAAAACTATGCCCCGCCATATAAGAAAAAGAATAAAAAAATTATAAAAAAGTTTTGAAGAATTTTCACACTCCTATTTTTATATATGTGTTGTAAAATGGCAAAATCTAAAATTCCAATAAATTTCAAGACCCTGGTCAGGGGACAACATGGTCAAAATGGGGGAAAATGATGCCCCGCCACATACAACATTTTTAAAAAAATTATAAATAAGTTTTGAAGAATTTTCACACTCCTATTTTTATATATGTGATGTAAAATGGCAAAATCTACAATTTCAATAAATTTCAAGACCCTCGTCAGGGGAAAACATGGTTAAAATGGGGGAAATGATGCCCCGCCATATACAACATTTTTAAAAAAATTATAAAAAAGTTTTGAAGAATTTTCACACTCCTATTTTTATATATGTGATATAAATTGGCAAAACCTAAAATTCCAATAAATTTCAAGACCCTGGTCAGGGGACAACATGGTCAAAATGGGGGAAAATGATGCCCCGCCACATACAACATTTTTTAAAAAATTTTAAAAAAGTTTTTAAAAATTTTCACACTCCTATTTTTATATATGTGATATTAAGTGGCAAAACCTAAAATTTCAATAAATTTCAAGACCCTGGTCAGGGGACAACATGGTCAAAATGGGGGAAAATGATGCCCCGCCACATACAACATTTAAAAAAAAAAATATAAAAAACTTTTTAAAAATTTTCACACTCCTATTTTTATATATGTGATATAAAATGGCAAAACCTAAAATTTCAATAAATTTCAAGACCCTGGTCAGGGGACAACATGGTCAAAATGGGGGAAAATGATGCCCCGCCATATACAACATTTTTAAAAAAATTATAAAAAAAGTTTTGAAGAATTTTCACACTCCTATTTTTATATATGTGATGTAAAATGGCAAAAACTAAATTTTCAAAAAATTGCAAGACCCTGGTCAGGGGACAACATGGTCAAGATGGGGGAAAATGATGCCCCGCCATATACAACATTTTTAAAAAAAATTTAAAAAAGTTTTGAAGAATTTTCACACTCCTATTTTTATATATGTGATGTAAAATGGCAAAATCTAAAACTCTAATAAATTTCAAGACCCAGGCCAGGGGACAACATGGTTAAAATGGGGGAAAATGATGCCCCGCCATATACAACATTTTTAAAAAATTTTTAAAAAAGTTTTTAAAAATTTTCACACTCCTATTTTTATATATGTGATGTAGAATGGCAAATTTTTCATTTGCCGATTTATTTCATAAAAATCATCTGGCACCCCTGCGTTTAAGATTGATTATCATAGACCGATTCAGGGTTGTCAGATTTTTTTATGGTTTTTGTCGCCAAACTTTTAAAAAATAAAAACACATATTCTATTTTTGCAAAATTTAAAAAAGCTAAAAAAATAAAGCAAAAATTTTTATTACTAGTTTAAATTCGATTATTCTTTATTTTTACAATTAAATTGCAAATTAGGAAGCGGTTATTCCTTTTACAGCTTATTTCAAACTAAAATTGTACTTACACATTAGGGTGGAGTAAATATAGCTTTTTTCGAATTTCAAAAACGTCGTGGTCGTGAAAGTTGACTTTGTGGGTCAATATTAACTAGAGCAGATCTTCTCACTAACTATTGCTGTGCGACCCCTTTTCGATATTTCAAATTTTTCGTGACCCCCCAACATAAAGAAAAAAATTATTAACGTAAACTTTGCCCTCAGTTCTTTTAATAACCTGAAGTAATAGATAAATTTGCCAACCAAATTTAGAAGCAGCATTGAAAGATTCAGATCCCAGAAGCATACCAAAAATTTCACGTAAAAAACTTCTAAAAAATAAAAAATATATAATTATTGGGAACTTGACCTCAATTTCCACAAAAATTTGGAAACCAGGTCCCGAACTATGGCATTTTATATCGAAACTTACTATCGGCATCCATTTTTTATTTCCGAAATAAATGAAAAATACCAGTTTAACCTAATCAGAAATGAATAAATGTTTACCAAGAAAGCATTTAAAGTCCAATTTGGAGAAATGATTGTCCTTTTTCAAAATTGTTTACCAATGTTTGGTATTGATCGATATTTTTTTCGATCACGAATCTAGATTTGTTATTCGGATCCAAATATGAAATCAGCATTAAAAATAAATCGAAAAAAGTGGTCAGATCCCAGACGCATCCAAAAATATCACAAACAAAGCTCTTAAAAATGCACAAGAATACGTTTTTGTGAACTGTGCATTTAATATTCTCAAAAACCTAATAGCCCAGGAAAATAAGGAGAAAAAAGGGCAATCTGCGGAAAATCGGATAGGTTCTCTGAAAATTTGCACAGACCTTTGTGTTGACAATATAAATAATAAAAAAAAGTCCCAAGAAATCATCCGTGTCCTTGCTGAGATATTAAGGTCAAAGGTCACAAATCTGGGTTTTTTACAGTTTTTTGATAATATCTCGCTTGATATGCGTCAAACGCTTTAAGAGTCTATTACAAAACTTGTAGAATATAAAATTATCTAAAATATATTCCTTAATACTTTTTTCGTATCTCTCACCGGTTCTGAGATATTAACGCGAAAATTCACAAAAACCAGATTTTTTACAGTTTTTTTTGGGAAACATAATGGGAAACCTGTATCAAAAATTATTTTAATATTTTATTTTCTAGCTCGACTCTCGTAGCATACACTTAAAATAAAACCTATGTCAAAGCTGCAGAAAAATCTGCACATTTTGAGCTAAATGAGAAAATCTGTCGAGACAGCAGACAAATCTGCTGATTTCAGCTGAAAATTTCCTGATTTCAGCTGAAAATTCCCTGATTTTACCAGAAAAATCAGCTCATTTTAGCTTAGTAAAAAGATCTATTTCACCAGAAAAATCCGCTTAAAGTTTGAAGCTGAAAGTAGTTTACAGATTTTTTGACAGAGTTTTTTTCATGAGTGTATTCATAGATTACACAATCTGCTCTAGATCCGACTCAAATAAAAGCTAGATTAATTATCTACGTAGCACTTTTTATTTTTTAATAATACACGATTTCGTTTTAAAGATATACCCTTTTCAGTTTTCATGTTTGGTGTCATTATTTTGTGTCATAAATTAAAGATAAAATCGCCCATATCTCAAAAACGGTGAGGGATACGAAAAAACTTATAGAGAGAAATTTGTACATAATTTTATATTGTATAAGTGCTTTCATACACTTTTAAATCGTTAGACTCATATCAAGCGAGATATTAGCAAAAAACTGAGAAAAATCTGGTTATTGTGAGTTTTGGCATTAATATCTCAGAAACGGCGAGAGATACGAAAAAAAACTAAGAAACATATTGTAGATTTGCGGGGCAGAATTTTCCTCATTTGGACCATATAGTCCCCTGACCAGGGTCTTGAAATTTATTGGAATTTTAGATTTTGCCATTTTACATCACATATATAAAAATAGGAGTGTGAAAATTCTTCAAAACTTTTTTTATAATTTTTCTAAAAATGTTGTATATGGCGGGGCATAATTTTTCCCCATTTTGGCCATGTTGTCCCCTGACCAGAGTCTTGAAATTTATTGGAATTTTAGATTTTGCCATTTTACATCACATATATAAAAATAGGAGTGTGAAAATTCTTCAAAACTTTTTTTATAATTTTTTTAAAAATGTTGTATATGGCGGGGCATAATTTTTCCCCATTTTGGCCATGTTGTCCCCTGACCAGGGTCTTGAAATTTATTGGAATTTTAGATTTTGCCATTTTACATCACATATATAAAAATAGGAGTGTGAAAATTCTTCAAAACTTTTTTATAATTTTTTTATTTTTTTTTTATATTGCGGGGCATCATTTTCCCCCATTTTGACCATGTTGTCCCCTGACCAGGGTCTTGAAATTTATTGGAATTTTAGATTTTGCCATTTTACATCACATATATAAAAATAGGAGTGTGAAAATTCTTCAAAACTTTTTTATAATTTTTTTATTCTTTTTCTTATATGGCGGGGCATAGTTTTTCCCATTTTGGCCATGTTGTCCCCTGACCAGGGTCTTGAAATTTATTGGAATTTTAGATTTTGCCATTTTACATCACATATATAAAAATAGGAGTGTGAAAATTCTTCAAAACTTTTTTATAATTTTTTTATTTTTTTTTCTTATATGGCGGGGCATCATTTTCCCCCATTTTGACCATGTTGTCCCCTGACCAGGGTCTTGAAATTTATTGGAATTTTAGATTTTGCCATTTTACAACACATATATAAAAATAGGAGTGTGAAAATTCTTCAAAACTTTTTTATAATTTTTTTATTCTTTTTCTTATATGGCGGGGCATAGTTTTTCCCATTTTGGCCATGTTGTCCCCTGACCAGGGTCTTGAAATTTATTGGAATTTTAGATTTTGCCATTTTACATCACATATATAAAAGTAGTAGTGTGAAATTTCTTCAAAACCTTTATATAATTTTTTTAAAAATGTTGTATATGGCGGGGCATAATTTTTCCCCATTTTGGCCATGTTGTCCCCTGACCAGAGTCTTGAAATTTATTGGAATTTTAGATTTTGCCATTTTACATCACATATATAAAATAAAAATAGGAGTGTGAAAATTCTTCAAAACTTTTTTTATAATTTTTTTAAAAATGTTGTATATGGCGGGGCATAATTTTTCCCCATTTTGGCCATGTTGTCCCCTGACCAGGGTCTTGAAATTTATTGGAATTTTAGATTTTGCCATTTTACATCACATATATAAAAATAGGAGTGTGAAAATTCTTCAAAACTTTTTTATAATTTTTTTATTTTTTTTTTTATATTGCGGGGCATCATTTTCCCCCATTTTGACCATGTTGTCCCCTGACCAGGGTCTTGAAATTTATTGGAATTTTAGATTTTGCCATTTTACATCACATATATAAAAATAGGAGTGTGAAAATTCTTCAAAACTTTTTTATAATTTTTTTATTCTTTTTCTTATATGGCGGGGCATAGTTTTTCCCATTTTGGCCATGTTGTCCCCTGACCAGGGTCTTGAAATTTATTGGAATTTTAGATTTTGCCATTTTACATCACATATATAAAAATAGGAGTGTGAAAATTCTTCAAAACTTTTTTATAATTTTTTTATTTTTTTTTCTTATATGGCGGGGCATCATTTTCCCCCATTTTGACCATGTTGTCCCCTGACCAGGGTCTTGAAATTTATTGGAATTTTAGATTTTGCCATGTTACATCACATATATAAAAATAGGAGTGTGAAAATTCTTCAAAACTTTTTTAAAATTTTTTTAAAATTGTTGTATGTGGCGGGGCATCATTTTCCCCCATTTTGACCATGTTGTCCCCTGACCAGGGTCTTGAAATTTATTGGAATTGTAGACTTTGCCATTTTACATCACATATATAAAAATAGGAGTGTGAAAATTCTTCAAAACTTTTTTATAATTTTTTTATTTTTTTTCTTATATGGCGGGGCATCATTTTCCCCCATTTTGACCATGTTGTCCCCTGACCAGGGTCTTGAAATTTATTGGAATTTTAGATTTTACCATTTTACATCACATATATAAAACTAGGAGTGTGAAAATTCTTCAAAACTTTTTTATAATTTTTTTAAAAATGTTGTATATGGCGGGGCATCATTTTCCCCCATTTTGACGATGTTGTCCCCTGATCAGGGTCTTGAAATTTATTGGAATTTTAGGTTTTGCCAATTTATATCACATATATAAAAATAGGAGTGTGAAAATTCTTCAAAACTTTTTTAAAATTTTTTTAAAAATGTTGTATGTGGCTGGGCATCATTTTCCTCCATTTTAACCATGTTGTCCCCTGACCAGGGTCTTGAAATTTATTGAAATTTTAGATTTTGCCATTTTTCATCACATATATAAAAATAGGAGTGTGAAAATTCTTCAAAACTTTTTTATAATTTTTTTAAAAATGTTGTATGTGGCGGGGCATCATTTTCCCCCATTTTGACCGTGTTTTCCCCAGACCAGGGTCTTGAAATTTTTTGAAAATTTAGGTTTTGCCATTTTATATCACATATAAAAAAATAATTACATAGTTTTCTTTCAAAGTTATTTTTTTGCGAATGTGGGCCAACTACACTTTACTATATAGTAGAGTGAAGATGGCCCACCATAATTTTATTACAAAAAAAAATTTTTTTGGGGGATATGTTGGGTGGGCTAACTTCACCTTAGTGAATATTTATGCTATTAATATTACTCATTCATTCGCAACTTTAAAACAAAGAAATACAAGCAAATAACAAAATTGTTATGAAATTTAAAGTTCAAATGCGATTTTCTCGAAAAAAACGATGAA